>VZUI01096311.1:0-168858 GCA_013401135.1 Cettia cetti | reverse complement strand
CCTCCCTCCCTCCAGTTTAGGTTCTAATCAGTAAATATATCTCAAAAACACATTAACACAGTGTCTGAAACTTCCAAGAAACTTTAAAAGTATCAGGAAAAATGTCTCTTTCACTCCAGTGAGGAATGTGCAGGGGCACTCACACTCAAAATGTGCAGCAAATTCTCACAAGCAGGTGTGGTATTTCTAGCTTATGAGGGAAGAAGAAATATCTTCCTGGAACTACAGAAATTGCAAGAGCTCCGTATAATTACATATTATTATCTTCTACACTTGATTATTATGGAATAAGTCAAATCTAGTAGCTTTGCAGTTCTAACATAAACATCTGATTCTTCCATGTAGTCTCACTTTATGGGTAGAAACTGTTTTACTTTTTTTCTTATTCTGCAGCTTCTATATATCAGAAACCTGCTGTGTGACCTGATAGAGAAAGTTGGAGCAGATCTATCTCCCAGATGCCATCAGAAG
The DNA here is from genome assembly GCA_013401135.1 of Cettia cetti. Lineage (NCBI taxonomy): Eukaryota > Metazoa > Chordata > Aves > Passeriformes > Sylviidae > Cettia > Cettia cetti. The sequence goes on along the minus strand of VZUI01096311.1, from coordinate 168,387 downwards.
TGGCAATTGTCTTGTATGAGATAAAGCCTCACAGAGCCTAGCACTGCCACTGAGAAACAACTGACCTATGAGCAAATGGGATCCAAGTGCTGAAGTATGTTTATTTGTTGATGTTCTTAGTCAGGCTTGCCTTCTTCAAACTTATATGCTGACATTGCCCCTTGTGTTCTCTCAGGCCACACATAAAGTTCTTTTCCCTATGCATAATTCAATCAAATAAGTCATGTTCTTGCAGGAGCAGACAAAAGCACCCTTCATCTCTCACCCCTTTACCACAGTATGCATCTCTCAGTCATCTTATAGGCCTTTAATGGAATAGTAAGAGCCTTTTTGTCTTTTGTTGGCTGTGACTTCAGCTTTTATCACTTGACTTTATTTTGTCATTTGCTGGATTCTTTATAGGAATATGGATTCGGTGTATTTTAGTACTTCTACCCACAAATGGAATTTTACTTTTTTGAACCTGATAGTTTTATACGAGCTCTTGTTATCAGGTTCCTTTCCAAGATCAGTTTGTTTTTATCACATTACAAGCTGCTATCTCAAGAACCTTTCCAAAATTTCTAGCGTTCTTTGGTTGAAGCGTTTTACTAGCTGGCATACTTTCAAAATGGGAAATTTAAGCGTCTTTTTTGCATAGTGAATTATATGCTGTCCCAATGCCTTGCTTTCCTCTGCTTGCTGACATTTTCTTCTCTTCTAAACCAGTCAACATGTTTTCATCAGCTAGTCACACTGAAATATTCCTTAGTCATCTAAGTATATCCACTAAATATAGATGAGACTGTTTGTCACTTATCTCTTTAGATTTGACCAGAATAAACACACAAGTAGTAGAAAACCTCAAGCATGTGTAAGCTAAGTTCCAGTTCTGCAATTATGTTGTGGTGGCTAAGTATGGCAGTTGACTGATGTATAGTGCTTTATTTGGGATTTTTTTTTGTCTCTGGAAGTATTTGCAAGTGTTGTGCTGGTTTGGTACAATGTACTTTAGCATGTACCATGCCTCTTTTGCTTTTCTTGTTTCATAATTGATATGGTGAAATATTTCCTTTCAGTTTGAAATTTCAGACTCTACATACAGACTCTAAAGTCTCTGAGAAGCGTGATACGTAATTTCTGCTATCCTTCACTCACAAATTCAATGCCCAAATCACTCTTGTTAGTTCAACAAGGAATTTGTGACCTTTTATTTTTGCTGTTGGATAGGCTTGGTCTGGTGATTTTGTACACAGAGTAACAGTGCTACAGTTTTGAGCACTACTCTCTAAGCTGACAGGTCCTAGGTGAGGATGTGCTGTCCAGAATTTGTATAGATAGACTTTCTGACTAAGCTGTTGTCAGACTTCTTTTTCTCAGACCTTCTGAAAACTTGTAGTCTATGGCCTGCATAGTATCTCTGCTTAGGAAGGAAATGTGTTTTGCTTTCCTGAAAGCCCAAATTAATATGCCTTATTTAGTTTTGTATCACCAACATTAAACATAGCTTGCCTCTTCATTCCTCAGTATTGCAAAAAAGGCTGGATACAACATTTTTGCCTCAGATCTGTAATATGCTTATTTTCTGTCCAGATATAAATGACAGCAGAATATAGCATTAAAATACAGTGCTTTTTTTAGAACATTACATTATTTCCTTAGCATTGTTAAGACTCAATCCATTTTCAGTTTGGTATATTATAAATGTTTCAAGATCTCCTGTCCCACAGTGTGTAAATAGCTACTTTTGAGCCCTTTCTTTTTTATCCTCTCCTAAGACTCATCTATAACTGTGAAAGTGTTGCTTCCACTATCAGTTCTCAGCAGTGTTGCTAAGATAAAATGGGGTTGAATTGCAGCCCTCCACATGTAAGAAAAATTGTTCTCTTGCTTGGTTGCTTTTACATTGGCCTCATTCTCTTGTACTTCATGTATTCATATCTCTGAAAGAAACGCATTCCTCGCTTCATATAGACGGTGCATACAGCAAACATGATGTTGTGTTTTCTACCTTGTTCTACTTTTGGTTTGATGGGAAATGAGAACAAGATCAATCATGAAAATGTTGGAACAGAGGTCAACACCACATGCAAGACAACACTGGCTTTATGTGAAGTTTGACATGCAGACTTCAAACAAGTATTTTGGCCAAGTTGGAAACATCTTCCAAAAAGCATACAACTGATTTGAAGAAAATGACACATTGGACATTTAGATTTGCACAACTTTAGATCAAAAGGTATCTCAATCATTGTGCAAAAACATATGAACCTGCTGACAATAATTCTCTTTTTCTGTACTGTCTTCAGCATAATGCTTGTATTCTAGAGAAACGTTTGACAGACAAAGCAAAAGGGGTTTTTTTTCCCTCATGAGCTGATTTTCCAGACCTTCTGGCACCACAGGAAGATATCCATACCATAATGGTCTTGAAAAAGTTACCACCATAAAGGGCAAAATACTATACAGAGAGAGAAGCCTCCCATTTGCACTCCAGAAATGTCCACAGCACAAATACCCAAGTACCCAGATTCTCTTAACTTGTTAGTGGAGCAGGGCAGTCCAGCTGCAGACACTTCACAATATAGCTGCTGAGAGCATGGCTGTGTGATTGCATCTCAACTTGAAGGCAAGGGATTATTTTCAAATTCTTAGATGCATGTGCATTCCTAGCTACCCCCCAACTGTCTTTTGGCATGCACATGTAGGAACTTGCCACCTGAAGAAAGATATTCCATGTGCAGAAATAGTGCAGCTTGTGTTCTCTAAGATGTCCTTGATTTTCACATGACCTATCCTATACAAGGTATGCCACTGACTGGGACTCACAGAGCAGCCTAAACATACCTTCTCAAGGTTTTGGGATACAATCTGCCCAAAGTATTGGACAAAAAACCTGAAACACAGGCTGATTGGGCCAAATCTGGGACATTTACACGTGACAGAAAACAAAAAAATAACATTTCAAAACTATACTCAGAATTTGTACTCACAAGGGAATGAAAAACAAGATATCTCACTGAGCTAGACAAAACAAAGAAAATACATGAGTTTCTTTGCCTGAAAAAAGGATACTTTTTCTCTCTATCAACTGGAGTTATTCAATTGTTGTAACAAAGCATTGGCTATAATAGATGACTACCACTGGTATTATTGGTTATGAGGGAATATTTCACTGAATATTTTTCAAGGTGAAAGTTTCTATGAAGATATTTTTCTGAAAAGAAGCAGTGAGCGCACCTCCCTTTTGTTATTCTTCTGCGGTTTTTATGCTTTACAATACACTTAACTCATCTTCTACTGCTGAAGAAGAGAAAAAATGCCTTAAGGAGTTTAATATAAATTGCTAGATGAATGCCCAGTTGAGCTACAAACTTTATGAATCTTTGAAATTTCTAGTTGGTTTTATAGTACAGAAATTTCTTTAAGTTTCCCTCATGATTTCTTTCAGATGGTATGATAAACTTTGGTGTGCAATGGTTCTTTCTGTTTTGTTGAGTTTTTCCCTCACTTGAGCAGTCATCCAGAAATAAAAGCCTTCTACATAAATAATCAAAATATTCAGTTGATCGCATTCAGAAAGAGGCTCATTCTTCTATGCAGTTATGCAATTATGGAGCATCTTGACTGATTGTCACTTAAAACGGTTGTAACTTTTCCTGGTTTATTAGAAACAGCTGGCAGATACATTAGAAGCGTCAATGGAATTATTGCTCTGAAGCAGATGTTAAACAGAATGGGGCAATAACAGCTGTTGCAATTAAAGGCATTGTGGGCACATTTCTGCACATCTCTGGCTCAACATGACAATGATCCAACCAAAGGCCACTTAGCAAAATGATATTTTCTTTTGTATATGCAAAAAAATTGATTTCACATTATCAGTGCAAAGAACGGGCTTTTTCTTACAGCTTGTGACATTTCTGAGGTAACTCAGACAACAGAAAGACTTGAATGAGGTATCAAGTGCCAGTTGATTTTTTTTTTTTTCACATTAAAAGCTCATTAAATATCACCCACAAAGTTAACTCCTAAGTATATATGCTACCTATTGTGGAGTGCTTTGGAATGAAGACAGAAGAGTCTTGCTTAAGGAGAACAAGAGGCTCTCTCAGCTCCTTGGAAGAGGAAGGTAGGGTCACACAATTCCCAGCTGCATGGGAAAATTTCCTCATAGTTTACGACTGCTTCCCAAAGTGGACATGCCATTACATGACATCCTCCAATGAATTTATACAAATTTCTTAATCCTTCCTGCAGCATCATGGCAAATGTTTTCTCATTATTCAGCAACATTTTAAACTGATGGAGTCTTGTTTCAAACTATGACTGAGTCATAGTTCGAAAAGGAAGGTAGGCAACAAGCTTTGTCCTCCAGAAGCTCTGCAGTCTCTTGTATAAAGGAGAAGCTGAAAACCAGCTTGACTCAGATTGGCAAACATAGACTCAAAAAGTGACTATTTATTTGGAGCCACTAACCAAATGCTTTGTGGAAGCCCCCCAGACTGACAAGAAGACCACAAATTGGACATGAAAGAGGCAGAAATTAGGAAACTCTGATTCACTATTTCATAGCTATGTGCCCTTTCCCCCTAATTAGAAGTCCTTAGAAGTCCTTAGGAGTCCTTAGAAGATTTAGAAGTCCTTCCCTAGCTGTGACTGAGATTTCACTTGTGCCCCAAATTCTCCTCAGCTGAGTGTATCTCAGAGAGCTGCAGCTTGCAGATATTTAATTTAACCATATCAATGGTTGTATCAATCTACATAAACTGAAAAAAGAAGTTAGATGCTGAGGGAGCTGTTCAGACCACTTGACTACAGCTAGAGGCATTCTCCTTGAACTGAACACCCCCATGGAGAATGGCTCTATGAAAGAAACAACTGTACCTAAGAGATTGTTGTTTCCCACGACAAATTATATGTATCCCTTCACTGGATGTGAAGTCCAATCAAACTTTGAGAGTGACAGATTATTGGTTCATTTTATTTCCATCCCCCTCCCCACTTTTAAAAAATATTTTTTTATATTTTTTTGTTTGGCCTCTGAATCAAGTTGCTGAGAGAAAGTGGGACATGGAATAGAGGGGAAAGAAAGAAGATAGGGGTCAAAATACAAATTACTCTTTTAAATTTAATTTTTCTCTACCTTTATTGCTTTCATCTGTAGAAACAAAGTTTGCTCTCAAATCTCTCAGCCACCAACGTGCTGTGGAAAGAAAGGCATCCAGAAACTGGAAAGAAACAGGTTTGGGAATATTTAGAGAAGCTGGATATAATCTAATTCACAGGCAGAAAAGAAGTCAGCAGAGGTTGCTCTAAGTGTTGCAGTGACAGCAACAAGGCAGCATTTAAAGTGACTGTAGAAAAACCATTGAGTGACTGGGGAAGGTCACTGACAGCCTGGAAACAGGCTAAGTTTTCACCTACCTTAAAGAAAGAAAAGGAGGACAAAGTGAACCAAACATTACCTGACCTGGATTGGTCAGCATCTTATAAGTCCCTAGAAAGAGCATAAAGTCCTTTCTCTGAGAATATATTCACAGGCACATGAGTGTCCTAGGGTAAATTTATGATGCTTGTATCCCCAATTGTCTGTTCTGTTTGTGTTGTATATTGTCCAAGACAACGAGGAAAATGGTACTGGGAATGGCTAGTACACCTCTAGAGAGAGCAACTCATGGCTAACCAAGCTGATGAGTTCAGTGGGCTTTATACATATTTTCTCCGTAACACACTTCAACAAGCTGCAGATAGCAGGCTTTGGTGAAAAATTGGAAGTTAAGGTCACTGTTGTGTAGTGCATCACTCTTTGCCCAACTCCCAGAAACCTTACTGTGAAAATTCTTTGGCTGATGTTCTCCATTCAGACCAAATGCTCTCTGCTCTTGTGCCTGAGGGCTGATGTAACTGTTTCAGACAGCTATTCTTTGGAGATATTAGGGTTAGCCACTTAAATGACTGTATTAGTCTATCCGATGCCTGGCAAGGAGTAAACAGTGAAGGGAGGATTAGTGTGCAACTCTGGCAGCCTGAAGGCATTCTGCCTTTGTTGGACTAGGGCACAGACAATGTCTCTGTGAGAAGAGAAAATTATGTATACATAGCATAAGAGATCAGCAGCTGGTTAGAAACTTCCTGTGTCCTTGATCTTGATAACGAATCTCAGTGACCCATGATTTTCCAAATGTGTGGTCAGTTCCTCAGTTTCTCTATAAGATAATGTAAAAATTCATTCCTTATTAAAAACATAAAACAGATTATATGTATTTTTTTTGTTCTTTATGTCCTTAATCTTCCAGAAGAATTAAATTCCCACCCTCCAGAGGTCAGACAAAGACACATTGTAGGTCTTGTAGGGATTGTGGAGAAGTTTATAACAAACCATTTAGACCAGAAAACCATCTCTTTCAGTGATCTATTTATATTGACTAAAATACTAAATAATAAATGGGTTTTTGATCTATTGTGCAGGAATGGCTGTCACTTTTATTTATTTATTTATTGTTACTGTTGAAGGAATGGATAATGAGATGAAGATGATGAGATGAAAAGAGATAATGGAACAAAAAAAGAGTGGACTTTCATTTTCTTTTCTTCTTCCTCAGGTAATTTTGTGCTCAGTACTACTGCATAATATTTACTGAAGATGTGTTATTGTTACTGACACATATTTATTGGTTTTCTTCATTATTTGGACACAAGAGAGGAAAAAAATCATCTTCTGTTTAATCTATAATTCATCCTGTGATCATGCCTGTAAACTTTGAGGAAAAATTAGGGTTTGGTTTCCGTTTGTTGTTTTGTTTCAGTTTTGTTTTGGTTTTTTTAAACAGGAAACATTCTTACTTTAATCAATTATTGAAACACCCTTTACTCTATAACACTCCTGACTCTGCTGTCACTACATGTACATATAACCCCACGGACTCTGAATAAAGTTTGTTGGGTTTTTTTTCTCTGCCCTGGCTGTTTTTCACCTGCCCTGCACCTCACCAACTAAGTGCCAGCTATCAGAGCCATCTTCTGGTTACTGTGTGAGGACTGTCACCTGCTGGTCCCTGACAGTGCTCTGGGATGAAGAGCCTCAGCCACTAGGCTGCACTGTAAAGGGACTGGGACACATCTTGTGCCTCGTGCTCCGTGGTTTCCTAATGGTCATGGCCTGTTTCCATGAATCTCATTTATAAAAAAACCCCGAGAGTGTGCAATTTTTAAAACTTTGTCATTAGAAAAAAAAGCTTCTCCTGAGTGAAAGCTGGCAACCTCATTTCTTTCTGATAACCTTCCAGCATTACCTGACAGAGTGACAATCCTGCAATATAGTCCTGTATCAGCACATCCCCTCATGCTGGCACACGCTGAACAGCATTGCCCAAGGACTGCACCTTCTGTTATCTACTGGTCATGTCAGCAGTTATTAATGATGCTATGCAATCTTCCCAGGTACATATAAATTGCTGCAATTCAACTAAATTTTTGCCTCTATTGCCAGCTATAAATTCTTTCCCTAGTTCATATAATTCATTACTTACAGGCCACAACTGACCAGTAAAAAGGTATATCTGGGTCATGTCTGTCCCAGATCATTATATATTAGAGAATACAGATATTTTTAGGAAAAGGAGGGGCCAGTTCAGCTGCCATTTGACTCTGAAAATCAGCTTCTTCATCCATCACCAGTAATGTGTGCTCAAGCTCTGCCTTGAAACACTTCTCTGTGGGCCATGAACTGCACAGCAAGATAGATACCATCTAAAGGAAAAATGAGTCTATAAATCTACAATCTCATATACATGCCCAGAGCATGAATAAGAAATAGTATTTCCCCAAAAGCTGCTTTCTGCTCTTGCTTTTCCACATAAGATACATCTGACAGTACCGAGTTTCCATCTTCATTTCAAGTGAACTGTATGTTCACAAACTATTTCCAGCCTAAGAGGGAGAAGTCCCATCTTTATCATCAGAACAGTCAAATTTAATTCAAGTTTCACACATTACACTTTCAGCACCCTGCAGTTCTGGGCAAAGCAGCCCTCATATATGAGAAGGTACCTTTTCTTTTATACAGGTTTCTTCCCTCCAGATTGCAGCCTTTTTACTGGGAATACACAGGACAGGCAATTACTGCCAATTGCAGTACTGTCTTTGGCTATGCTAGCAAATCCTCACAGTAGTAAATCTGTCCAGAGAATAGATGCACTTTGGTTTTATCTCTACTATCCTCATTGCAAGTCTATTTTACAAAATACATTGATTCTCACAGATGTCTTTTCTTTCATTGCAACTTTTGTTATTGGACCCTGGAAGGCAAATGCTCCGTGTTGTTGCTGTGCCAGCACATTGCTTTGTTATTTAGAATGTATCAAATATACAAAAATGTTAGCAATACCAGAAGCACATTTTTAGGACAATAAATGTAAAATAAAATGGGAAATGAGGCAAATTGTGTTTCTTGTCAAGGTAACACAACAGGGATGGGAAATAAAAGGCAACTCTGCTGATGCCACTAGGTTTTCTAGGAGGTTTTTTCATGTTCTTCAAGGTTATTATCAACTGATGTTGTAGTTACTAAAACAAACTTATCAGCTCAGCTGCAGTTTTATCAAACATCATAGCTATGTGTTGATCAGTAATTATCACAGAAATTTTAAATGTTCCAATTATATATATTCATATATTTTTTAAAAAATCTTATAGAGGTCTGTCTAGAAAAAGAGCTTACTTCCAGATGTATAATTCAAACTCTGACTTAAATATCACCAAAACATAGATTTGTGTGTCTGCTCCAAAGGACAACCTTATGTTGTCCTTTTTCTTACTTCTATTTCTGAGCCTTATCAAGGGCCACAAACCTGCTTCTGCTCCTACTCCCACAAAAGGCTGTGGCATCATGCACAACTCATGACAAATTGTCCTAACAGCAGCAGAAAGAGAAGGTCAGCGTAAACCTCAGACTTTGGAGACACTGCTTTGGCATAAATCCCTGTAGTTATGTAATGACGAAGATGTATCTAAAAGTAAACTACTTGCTCTCAAGGGTCTTCCAAGGATCATGCAGCTGCTTAATTATTAAGCATTATGAGTACTCCCACTGATGTCAGTATGGATATTTATAAAGAAGAAATTCAGGTGTGTTCATGATTTTTCAGGATGAGGGTTATTACGTTAAAATGATTGTGGGAAATGTAGTTTTGGGTACAATTACATTTATTTAGGTGTCCGTCTTAAAATATTGTTATAGTTTCACAGGTTAATATATCCTTTAAAACTCATTTTAATTCTGAATTTTCTCTTTTATAACATTTGGGTTTTGGGGTTAGAGGCTACTTCTAATGCATTTTGTTTTAAATTATTGATGTGCACTGTCAACCTTAGTTCCATCATCTACTGTAGATCTCATCTGCATAATTATGCAAGTTAATGAAACTCATGAGAAGATATTATGAACATTTAAACTAATTTTTATGTGTTTTATATTCAGAGGAATATATTATATGGAGAGTTGAAAAGTAATAGCAATTCCTATAGAAGTTTAAATATCTTATTTATAAGAAGGATGTTAAAGCAGCAGAATGAAATTAAGGTAAAATTCACAACACTTTTTTATAATTTTTAAGATACTGGTTAGAGTATTCAAAAGAACTGGTATTTTTATGTTCTACTCTGTGTATTATATAGATATTTAAGCTTGAAAGACGGGCTCAGTAGCCTATAAGGATAACATATCTTTCAGCTCCTTTTCTGAAAATACATTTTCATTGTTATGGTTTCATAGGTGCTTTCTCGAGCAAGATTCTCCTTGTTTCCTTTCTGGCTTTTTTTTTTTTCCCTGCTTAATTGGCAAAAGAACATTTTCAGCAATTTGAACAATTTCAGCCATTTGAAAAAGCTTATATTTTTGAGCAAACATCTTTCAACCTGATTTGAACTATAGCATTTATAATTAACAAATTTCTTCAGAAAGTATTCCTACAGAGTGCCAGTTGACTTCCACCTGCTCTGCAGTTTGTTGGTGGTTTGATACAGTAATACCTGAGCTGAAACACTTCATGGAGTACCTAAAGGACATCCCCATCATGGTCATGGAATAGCTCCAAAATGCAATCTGCTACAGGGGATGGGGCAGCCAACACAAACAGATCTAAGTGGGACTGGCAAGAGAACTATACCTGTTGCAGACTTGCTCTTGGAAAAATGCCAAATACAAGGGAGAAATACCTAATTTCTACAGGCTATAAGCCACAGCCTGTACTACAATAGAAAATCCCTATTAGACAGCTAGCTATTAGCATCTGACAGCCTTTAAAAAGTTGGCTGCTGGTAGGTGGTTTTTTTTTTAAGAGGGTTGAATCACACCTGGAACAATTTCAAGTTTACCTGTAATTCACAACTCACAGTGGGTGCACTGCATCTTCTGCTCAAATATGTATTATAGCAGCACTGTAAACCACAATGGTATCTTATTTTGCAGAATTTTGCCATATTTTAATGAGTTCTTTCAGAGAAAGGACTCATTAGCTCTGTATTTGTACCCTGTGCTTCATAATGGCACTCCTCTGTTATCTATCTGTAAGACACTACAGAAATACAAATACAAAAACCCTAAAAAACAAATATTCAACAGAGTATCAAACCCCAAGATATTTCTCTCTATCATAGGGTATGAGTGGGATGGTAGCAAAATAAACATTTCTGAGAAAACTAGTGAAATGTTTCTCCAATTCTCCTCATAAATAAGCCATAGGAAGGAGGAGATATACAGTTGAGAAACAAGATCAGTTTGAAGGAAGATATCTCTTTTTGAGTTCTTCAGGAAATACTGTATAATGTAATGGGCCCAAATGTGGCTTTAATCTAAACACACAATAATTAAATAAAAGATCGAAAGGTCTCATTTTTTGCAAAGAAAAGACCCTGCAATTCCAGAGGCAGCAGTAATTATATACTGAAATTACTGGATAATTTTTTTGCTTTGAAATACAAAAGAGAAATATTTGAGTCACTAGAATGAATGTAAGTTCAGTTGATTTCCATAAGACTGATATTATTGTAAGATACTTGTGTGTGAAATGAAAATTGGCATAAAATTACATGGCAAGCAAAGAAGGGAATGTGGAAAGAGTTTGTGTACCAAAGCATTTTCCCCATCAATATACATGATGGAGCGATGGTCTGGAAGGTAGCAGGACAACCCTGAGAAGACGTTTTCCTGAATGCTTGAGATGTGACACTATCAAAGAAAAAAAGAGTAGGAAAATAATAGAGAAATCACAAAGGATTTTAGGAGAAGCCCATCAATAATGCATAGGTCTTTGGAGAGTACTTCTCTTCACCAAAACTCAGAATAATAGAACAGAAGACAATTAATGTGTTACATTTCTGAGTATTGCTTTGTAATTCCACTTTGGGGATAACTTTAATCAGCGCACAGAAGCATGAATTATTCTCAACTGAATAAAGATTTTATACCCATTAATTTAATACCCATTTCTAAAGGTATAGAAAGGGAAAAGAAGTAGAAACAAATAGAAGGGTTACAGATAAAAATACTGAGAGATTTCTGTTGATTTTATTGTGTTCATCTCGACTGAAGTAAAATTTTACAAGTGGGCCTGACATGCATAACTGTAGTTTTGTTAAATGTTAAAAGACAAGATTCAAAGTTGTGAGACAAATTCTGTTTGCCGTAATGTTATTATTCAAGCAGCTTCAAAAAAATTTGATAAATCTGCATTTAGGCACTCACTTTGCATAGGCATTTTCTAGACTGAAGTTGAAGCAAAATACTAAACCAAAAATTATTATAATGTATTTATTCTTAGAAACTTCAGTTTTTGTTGAGAAAGTTCATCTGACGGCAAATGGAAGGGGAAGATAAAAACATATGGGGAATTTGCTGATGAGGAATTTTTTTTTGATTTTCTGTGAATGGTGTAAGCAAAAAAAAAAAAAAAAAAAAAAAAAAAAAAAAAAAAGTTAGATTATCACTGTAACAGGTAAGTGGCAGTACTGCAAAAGTTTCTTTCCCAGCTCCTGAGAGAAGTAACTATGGAAATGCACTTGAAGCAGGCTGGTGCACTAACAAATAGGTATCAGCCAGGGCCTGTCCACGAGAAAACAAAGCTCTCTGCTCCTCTTGGGTTACAAACAGATGTCAGCTAGGGCCTGTCCACAAGAAAACAGAGCTCTCTGCTCATCTTGGGCTGTTGCCTTTGAAGCAATTTGGAGGGTTTTTTTCCCTCCTCAGACATCAGTCAGAGGTATACCTCCATCTGCATGGATATTTATCCAAACTTGCTCTGTTGAAGCATAGACCCTGTGCCTCACTGTCACTCAGCCTTCTAGGGGATGGTGTGGCAAAAGATGATACAGTGAAGCTCAGTTTAATTTTATTTCACAAACATCTGCTTATATGAGTCCAGAGGCTTATAGCTGTAAGTGATCATCCCCCTATGCTCGGCACTGATGAGGCTGCACCTCAGATCCTGTGCTCAGTTCAGTTCATCCCTTACTACAAATAGGGCATTGAGGTGCTGGAGTGCGTCCAGAAAAGAGAATGAAGCTAGTGAAGGGCATGGAGCGCAAGTCCTTGGAGAAGTGGCTGAGGAAGCTGGGAGTGTTTAGCCTGGAGAAAAGGAGGCTCAGGGGGGACCTCATTGCTCTTTACAACTGCTTGAAAGGAGGTTGCAGCAATGTGGGGAATTGATCTCCTCTCACAGGCAACAAGTAATGAGCAGAAATGTTTTCAAATTGTGCCAGTGGAGGTTTAGACTGGATGTTAGGAAAAATCTCTTCACTGAGAGGCTAATCAAGCTTTGGAACAGGCTGCCCAGGAAAGTGGTTGAGTCACCCTCCCTAGTGGTATTTAAGAGGTGTGGATGCAGTCTTGGGGACACAGTTAAGCGGTGGACTTGGCAGTGCAGGGTTAGCAGTTGGACTCAATAATCTTAGAGGTTTCTTCCAAACTAAATATTCCTATGATTTTACAAAACTGAGTAATAAAAAAACCCCAAAACCCCCAAAATTAAGAAGGTAGTATTTTATTTTGCACAAAAATAAAGCTGAACTTCACACTTAATAGTGTGGTGCTAGGAGTCAGGTCTAGGCTTTTGCTACCAAAGTCCTCTTTGGAGGTGTCTGAAGGACCACCCTGTCTCATTTCATAGATCCTGGAACAGCTTAGCACCTGGCCAAAATTTACTCCCAGCTGTTCTATTTGTTCAGGCCTCAGTCCACATTAACTGTTCATCCACAGTCTTACTGTATTTTTTAAGATCTGGAATACCTGTCAGCTTAAATAATATACTTAGGTCACACAGTGAAGAGAAGACTCTCCTTTGATTGCTGGAGTCCAACTGGGGAAGCAGACTTACAGTAACAATAAATAATTCCTTGTTCAGTGCCTTTGCATCTACCCCAAGAGGAGTGCCATTGCACAAGAGCAGAGCACAGTTACAGCTAAATGGTCAGCTAGTGAGGGCATCAAATCTACATTATAATGGAAAAAGTAGCATCCATGTTTGATCAAAGTGAAATTCCAGGATGCCTAAATGCTTTTTGATTTAAACGTCATTGAAAAGACATCCTCATCTAGCAGACAGCCTCCATAGGTCACACTATTATTTATTGAAGGTAGAAACGATGGTGAGTGCATTGTAATCTAATGATGACAACGTTATAAAATGATATAACATTTCATATCCATGAATATCAAGATGCTTTTGGATATTAGTTATTCATACCTCTTGGCACCAAAATGCACCTTGCTGAATTATTATTTCACTTTCTAGACACAAGACTGTGTTGTCTACCTTTCCATGTCCTTCAGACTAGTAGTGAGTTTTTAAGTAAGACTTGTGTTCACCTCTTTTTACTCTGTTATTGTTCACATTGCAGAGCAGTTCTGGTGTTTCCAAGCTGGTTTGCACTGAGATGTCACTAAACCAGAGGAGGTGTTCCAGGAACACATTTAATCTGCTCCCATCACAGACAGATGTGGTCCTTGGATCTAGTGTATTAAAGCAACTCCTCAACACATGACAACACATGAACAAAGTATTTGTGCTGGGTCCTGCTACTTTTTAGCCCACGAAGCACAGCTCTGCAGACCCCTCCTAGCACACGGCAGCGATTTCTCATTCATACATTGCTCACACTTCTGACCCGGCTCACTGGTCCCAACCCATTGCTGTGGAACTTCTTTGCCTCAGGAAGGACACAGCTTCCCTACACTTGATGCCAAAAAGAGGCAAGCTGTTACTCATTATTTTTCTTTTTATTTTTTCCTGCCATATTTTTCCATGAACATACCACCAAAAAGACAAACAATGAAGGAGAGGGAAAAAGCTCATCTTTTTACTGTTTAAAATGCCATTTCCTCCATGTCACTTCTATTTTAAAACATGAGGTGTAAGGTTATAGAGAACATTGGTGTTTGTCTTGAATCTCTGCCTTTGTTTTGGATCAAAAATACAACACCCACGCCAAACACAATACTAAACATTTACCACTGAGGTCACTGATCTGCAATTTGTTGCAGTGACAGATCCAATATTGTGCTTGGGGAACAGACTGGATGGCTGTTAATGCACTATTATAGGCACAGTTGGGAAATTGGCTGAGCACCAGGTAACTGGAAGAACTGGAGCTTATTGCACAAGTCCAAGAGTGTTTTAACTTGTGACTTGATTGCTAACATGGGGAGAGCTTTTAAAATGTTAATTGATTTTTTTATAATAACATAAACCATCTGTAGCTGTGAACTTAACTTCTCTAATTAATTCTAATTCTTCTGCTACAAGAACTGTCTGTCACACATCAGTCTCTTCATTCTACTTTTGGTTCAGTTTGTCACATCATTTAAAGCCTTGACCCCACCGTAGCCAGGTTTTAATTAACAGTAAAATAGTTCTAGAAGAAACTGTAAGGAACATTAGGAGCTGAGTTCAGACCTGTCCAGATGACATAGGAAGATCTGACATATATTTTGTGTCTTACCAATGTGTTTGTGAAAAACAAGTTATTCCATTTATCTGTGGATTTTCTGTGATAAATTTTTAAGCCATGGCTTAAAATCCTGTTTTACTGTGGAAAATTCTCCTCCTGGCCACACGGTGTACTGTGAGTCAGATCTGAGAACTGTCAAGACATTGACAAACAATGCAAAAAAACAGATAAAAATTACTGGGAGGCATAGGGTGGGACAAATAAATACAAGGTGTAGAAGAAATCCACTGACAAGATGATAAATCATTTAGGTCTGGAACAGAAACAGACTAGCTGGAGGAGGAGGAATGTCAAGGGCAAGAAATCAAAGATAGGTTGTAAACAAAGCTGTTACTGTGTTCATTATCATATTACTACGTGTAGGCAAGGAATGTCTGTAGGGCTAGTGGTTGCTATGTGGAAAAGAGAACAAGTAAAACTTCAAGGGATACTTTTGGCTGAACCCTTTAACTACTTTATTGAGGCCATAGTAATTGTTAGGCAGATACAATGCTGTATGTTTGACATTAATGGTGATTTGTAAACTAAATCTTACTGCATAGTGTAGAAAAAGGTAGAAAAAGATTACTCTCTTCTTCCAAAAAAGGCCTAAAGTTAGTGCAAATCTCTTGGAGGAGTTATTACATATAAATTTATAATACTTATTATATAAAGTTGTTGAATTTATACTTAGTTAAAGGAGGATGTTATATTAGCCAAGACCTGATGGAATATAATTTTTTGGAAAAACATGTCCTGGAGATATTCCCACTTCATGTAACATGCAATGCAGTTTACAAAACCTCACACTGCATATCGACCCTCCGCACTTTTGGAGATGATGATAAATGTCTGTTCTGATGGAGCAAAAAGCAGTAGTGTGTCAAAGCTGCCACTGAATTCAGTGTGACATTGTAGTTCCAAGCACAGTTGGAAGATCTGAGTCTTCATATTGAAAATTATATGGAGATGTAGGAACAACGTAAAGCAGACTGCAGAGTGAAAGAGCTGGATTGTATGCTTTTAAAGAGTTGAGGCTTCTCCAAATCCAAGAGGAGTAAAAAGTGCTTCAAGCCCTGTTAGAAGGGCTTTTTAATCTCATCTGATTTTTCAGCAATTGTAATTTTAATTAAGTGATCCCAAAATTCACAGGGACAGAGGGTCCTCTAGAAATGATGTGAAGTGGGCAAGCAAACTGCAGACACACAGAAATTGAGAAGGTACTCCTACAGGCAAACAAATGCAATTGATAAGAGACTTTAATGAAATTGTACTGAAATGTGCTGTGGCAGTTCCATTCCTGAATGGTACTTCATTAACATAGCATAACTCAATCTAATCCATTTATGTGCCCAAAGTCTAAAATCTGCAGCATCCAACAGTAAATGACAAACCAGCAGATCTGAATATTGGTCAGACAAGCACAAGATTTTGAAAAATTCCAGTTTCACATCAAGATGATGAGGTGACCTCTCCTTGTCTTACTTCTTTTTTTTTCCTTCTCTCATGACAAATGAAAGAAGGATTGATGTCTTTCTTTGCAGAACAATCAGTAACTTGTTTGGCAAGCATGAAGCTGGAATGTGGAGCGGCTGGTTGAAGGTGCTGATCTGATTTAGGCAGAGCAGAGATTTGAGCCTGCATTTTCCATACAAATGCATTATACACCAAAGTAATTGGTGCTTCTGGGACCACAGTCATTACCCTTTTTTCTGAACAGAAATTCCTTTCCAGTCCCAAGAAACTTTTCTCAGAGACAGTTTCCTGCATTTGGTTTATTGAACTGAAATTTCTGACAAAACAAAGGGAAGAAAATTAATTTCTAGCCATTCTGCTGTTAGAATGTTGTTTGTTAAAAAGGAGGAATGATTCAGACAAAAAGAAGTGTTCAATGCACTATGGAAGACAGTCTTGAAGAGAGACACTGGAAGACGGTATAAAAAGAAATCATATCAGTGATAATTAAAGGTACTACAAGGTTTTACAAGGTGCGATGGGAGTTGGAGTTTTATTCAAATGTGAAGCCTGTCACTGTCCTGCAAAGTAACCAACAAAATGTTTGCTCAGATTGTAAAATTTCTATAGAGTCATCCACATCAACACCCTTGGGTGGTTGTCAAGCATTTAATTGTACAGGTAGAAATGAAAACCAAATGAAATCACCCCTCACTATGCAGCTGGCTTAATGAAATCAAAGGGTACTTTTCAGTTTTACAAGGGCTTTAAGAGCTGCATTAAGGATATGGTCCACATGCCAAATGTAAAATAAACTATTTGTGAAAGGCTATTGTCTAAGCCACACCTGATCCCAAGCGATTCTCATGAATAGCTTTTTCAACAGAAACAGATATTAAACATGATGGGAAACTGCAACAGAATCATGAAAACTTTACAATAAGTAAAATGAGACCAAGAAGAGAGCACTACATTCATAAACTTTATATGACAGCATGGAATATGCTGAGAATGATCTAGCATCTTTACATCTGTTTAATTTAGAGGACAATAAACAAAGAAGTTTGGGCATCCTTTAAAAGGTGGCTGGGGAAATAGTTTGAGAGCAGCATGAAAGCAGAGGCTCCTGTTTCTGTGATTTCATAACAGTGTCATCCTAGACTATAAAAACTGTAGACCTACAAAAAGGGTTAGTGTTCCAAAAGCATACATGTGAAAAGTTTTGCTCCCTTGTGTACTAAAGCATTAAAAAAGAGAGTAAAATTGAATAACATGTACTAAATCTTTATGTCATGAAATTACTTGTATTTTCTCATAGAGAACAGCCAAGAGACATTTGGTTGATCAGTCCAAGCATATGTCTAATTTTGAACTACACATTGCCCCCACCTAGAGATGTTTTGCAAAAGGATGATATTGCCATCTTACTATATGAAAATAATAATGTGCCAGAAGGAGAGACAAGGCCACACTTTTTACAAACCTTGTCAGCATGTTCTGTGGCTGTTAGAAACCTAGGAAGCATGGGGAGGACTCAGGAATTTTAACCATGGTTATGTGAAATGAATGAGATAGTATTCTTGCCAGCATTTTAATGATACCATCCATATTTCTGGTGATTTTAAAATTAACCCAGACTTGGATTCTGGTCACTATTTGTTTTAATAACTCAGCATATATAAATATATGCATTTTACCAGCAAATGTAGAACATGGATGTTACCATACTCAAACGGAGTCTGAAGAATGTGAGAAAGAACACACTGAAAAAGATTTTCAATAGAGTAAGATGTCAGTATCTCAAATATCATCTGCAGGTGCTGTTTGGCAAACTGCATGGGCTGGGTTATATAAAGTATTTTTGGGTTGCTTTATAATATAGCCATATATATATAAATATATCACATATATATCACATATATATCATATATATGTTTTCTACCTAAGCCATAGACAAATAATCACTTGAGCATCTCTCCAGAGTATTTATACAATTCTCAAGGAGTAATATTAAAACTAATCAGAAAAATACATACTTGTCCATGAAGATATAAATATGCATGCTGATCATTAATAAATGTGCAAAATAATTCATAGAATTATAGAATCATAGAATGGTTAGAGTTGCAAGGGACCTTAAAGATGCTGTAGTTCCAAACACCCTGCCATGCGCAGGAATGTAGCTCTCTAATTCAGGTTGCTCAAGGCCCCATCCAACCTGTCCTTGAATGCTTCCAGGGATGGGGCATCCTCAGTGTCTTCTTTGGGCAGCCTGTTCCAGTGCTTCTTCAATACACATATTATAGTCTGAGAATTTACATCAGCCCAAGCCCATGGTTTCCAGATTATGGTGCTTTCTCCTATCCTTTGAATTTAAGAACAGAATAACAATTGAGGTAAAAAAAGATGTATCTCCTGTCAGAATTGCTGATAGAAATATTAGGAATATGAAAGCAAGAAGGTGACAACTAATTGAGTCATAAAAACAAATGAAATCCAACATAGCTAAAGAGAAATCAGAAATGGATAGATATAGGTGTATCAACATCTGTTTTGATCTTTGCATAAAAATAACAACCACAGGCATCATCATGTCTGACACTGGAATGTTTCTTCCCATGTCATTCAGGATACACACAGTCTTAAATATACACAAAGGCTAGTAGGGAACTGAAAAAATTGAAATTCTATCCCAGCAGTTTTTTCAGGTTTTTTTTTCCCAGCAAAAGTATTGTTACACCACCAGAGGACATGGAAGCCACATCAGTCAACACAATTCATCCTTGATATGCTCTGTTTGATCACTCTTAAACATTCAACAGCCCAATAACCACCTGTGTGACATATACTAAACCTGATGGGGTTCATGATTATGGTAGATGTTAAAAAACCTAATGAGATATTTTAATAGTCCACCTAAAGGACTCTACTAATTCTGGGGGCTTCTTTCTGCTCAGATGATGAATCCAATATGGCTTGCTTTTAAGGATGTGATAAACAAATTGTGCAAAGTAGGAAACTCCATCCAACTTACAGAATGGCCATTTTCCAGAAGGAAAAAAATTTGAAACCTGTCATATTCCCTCCTTTCTATTCTTCAAAATGGGATTAGTCGGGAGATTAATTTGGCCTTTCAAAGAAGTGACGTGTGCTATGACTCCAACAAAGGACAACTTAAACACTAGATCACAAATTTTGTGCTGGTCCGTACAGCGCTGTGAGTATTGGCTGAAGTCATACTGGGGATATTGCACAGTCACAAAAAGGAAGGAAGTTGTGGACAAGATGTTCACAAATACACAACTGCAGTGGAAGCAAGAGATTATAGAGATAATTCACAGAATTCACTGCAACCTGAAATAAATACATAAAGATAACATTAGCCAGAAATAGCCATTCAGAGAAAAGTTATTTAAACAGCTTCTGTGCATGTATTCAACTTGATGTAGTAGAACAAGAACACATATTGAATGCAATTAACAGTCAGACATTCAGCCTGAGCAAAATGACTCTTGAAAACCCACCATTTCTGCTACAAGTATCCCAAAATTACAGGGCAGAAAATGTTGCTAACAAAATTACCCTAGAAAGCTTATGCCTTTTTTCAAATATTGCATTGACTGAAAGGCATCTCTGTAAGAATGATGTCATTAGCATGTCTCATCTCTAGTAAATAGTATTTTGCAAGTGAATTATTAAATATTTTTCTGTAAAGCTCTTATGGTTCTGTTTGTTCTTTTATTCTAAATGGGGTGGTGCAAGTAGTGCCTAGGAGTTGACCATCACTCTAATAGTTAGAATTTCTTCAGTGGGGCTCCCTGCCTTCTGTATTCACCAGAACCATAAGAGCATGTATAAATCCTGACATGCCCAGAATGGCTGGGGGCCTGCAGGTTATAGAACCCTTCAGCCAGCCTCCCAGTGGTGGTAGCCTTCTCTGAATTGATCCTGGTAATTGCCTGCCCTTCTCCCCTATCCTGCCAAAACATAGGCACACAGTAGTTTTTCCCCTAAGGGCCCCAGCCAATCCTCACAAGAAAGCAGGGATGAACAAGAGCTACTCATTTGGGTCCACTCCCGTGATTTTCCCTCTGGATCTAAGAAGAGAGGAGTGGAAAATGAGGAAGAGAAGTTGAAGTGATTCTGTGGATGCCACTTGTCTCTACATCTGAGTAAGGCAGATGGCAATCTCAGGAATGTCCCATAATGGATAGGGTGAGAGGCAGTTATTTGGAGGCAGAACTTAATGACTGTGTGAGTGCCTTTCTTAGGAGGTTCTCAGAGCAATACTATAGACACATCTACCTCCTCATGAACAAGAGGACTTCAGAAATCAAATGGCAGACCCAAACCTAGCCTGTAAATCAAAACAAACAAAAAAACACAACCAAACCAAACCAAACCAAAAAAACCCTCAACAAAATAAGAAACAGCAAAACAAACCAATCTCAAAAATCAATCAATGAAAACCAAACCTATCTGGTCTTGGCAATGTTTCAGATCATGCTCCAGTTTCTGGAAAAGTATCCTTGGCATAGTTAGTATTTCCCTCACCTGTTGGCTCTTTTGTCTGGAAACCATCTGTTCATAGTTTTAGTACATTACAGAAAACCGAGACATAACAAGCTGATGAGGCCAATGAAAAGGTGGAATTGAAGGCAGTGAGAGAGGTCTGATGGAGAGAGGTAAGGACATAACATTAAAGAGAATACCCAAAAGGTACAGCAAACCCAAGCCAAATAGTAAAATCTGATATTGTTGGTCATCTAAGTTCTGTTATTTAACTTTGTTGTTCCAAATCCCTAGAATGTTTATCTCAAATAATTCTGAGAGCTTAAAAAATTTCAGTGAAAGAACATTTGCCAGGTTTTCTAGCCTTTTTCTCCTTTTCTGCCTCCTTGGCTGTGATATGACTCTTGCCTTTCAAAACTGCTTTAAAGGGCTTAAAAGAGGTCCTAGTAAATGCTTAGCACTTTTTAAAAAATCCTTTGTGGACACTGTGTACCTCCCTACTGCATGAATTCACATTTAATCACACAGATTTTTCACTTGATATTTAATTTTAGGAATTCATGGAGTTTTTCTCTTTGTTCTCCAACACTCAAATATCTAAGGAGCAAATGCTGCCTTTAGAGAAGAACAGGATGGAACCATACAGTTCTGAGGATAAGTCACTGTGCTTTCTTTCACACCAATAATTTAAATTCTTGAGTTTTCTTTAAATTCTCATGTAGTTAAGCATTCTAAAAACAATGCCTACATGTCAAACTCCATTAAAACACACAATCATACGAGAATGTATAAATATTTAGTTATGAATATTAACTTTCCTCAAGAACATATTCCAACTATCATATTTCCCAAAACATCTTAAGCAGTTGGATTGAGCCTCTCTTTGAAACTATCTTGTTTTTCAAACATATACTGATAGAACATTGTAAAGTGAGTACTTATAATTTTTATAAAAGTTTATCCATTAAGCTTCTAAAAGTTTTTATTTTCTTTAAATACTTATCCAATTCACTAAGACTGAACAGATGAAACAGAGCAAGAATTTCGTGAGGAAAAATGGAAACAAATGTTTAAATTTAAGATTTTATCTATGCTACTGTGATTATGTTTCTACAGGGATCAAAAGAAGTTACAGCTGTATATAAGCCCTCTTCTAAGAAAAGTCTTCCAAAAGAAAAAATTTCCCACCCTTGCTATTACCGATGTTGCTGAGTTGGCAGTGGTAACAGTGAGAAAAGGCTTCAACAGCTTGCCTTATTTAAACTCCTGCATCAGTAAAACTTCCTTAGCATGTGATTGATAATTGTTCCCTAGCACTGTTGTGGAGCAGGACTGATTACCAAGGGGATTAAAATTCCAGAAAGCCTCTGAAGAGTGTCTCTGAGGTCTTCTCTTCAGTCTCTCTGCCGCAAAGCTGATTTTAAGTGATGGGATTTAAATTTAGCTTTTTTTAGACAATATTTCCTGGCATGATCAGAATCTAAGGCCTCACTGGAACCCTTCAGAAAACTGTCTGACTTCTATCCAAGGCATAGCACAGCCAATTTAGGAACATAACTCTGTAAAGCAGAGTTTGCTGGCTACAGCTGGAAGGAAAATAGTCACAGAGCAATAGATCACTTTTGTGGACTGAGCGTGGACCTGATTCAACCTTCCCAAATTGCCCCCACAGCTCTGCATTCTGCCTCCAGTTTTTTGGGCCAAGTCATATTACCATTTTGTAACTAAGTCATTTCCTTAATGATAACCACGGTCTATATGAGGAGGGGAATGAAACTTAGTGATGAGTCAAACCAGATAGATTGTTGAATTTCTTTAAATTTGACTATATCAAAGAAAATATATAAAAAGCAAATATTATTCTTAACTGGTTATGAATCATGTACCCTGTAGCACTGTCTGTTGACAGTCTGCTTAGACAGTCACACTGGTAAATTAATCAGGCTCTAGACCATTTTTATTACTGCTTAATTTATGAGTGTAGGGTAGGCAACTGCCTGGAAAAAAAATTAACAAATTACTTGGTCAAGTGGTGACTCAGTGTTTTTCTGACGCTTGAAGCAAAGGGGAGAAAATTGTGAGAAATTATTACATTTTCTCATGATAATTAGATATTCAGCAGAAACACTTCAGTTGTAGGATTTCCTCAAGCTATTTGATCAGAACTGAGAAATGATTCACCACCACTGGAGAACTGTGGGTATGTTCAGGTGAAACCCTCTGTAGTCAGACGAAAATAATTTTGTTGCTAACTGCATTTGGTTGCATATGTTCAACCTGCCCACACCATAAAGCTACTTAAAGAAATTAAAGCTGTACCATATCCAATGCAAAAATGGCATAAAGCTGATCAGTTAACCCCACTCTCAACTTCAGTATGGTAAAGCAGAGCAGCTAATTGTTTGACTCACTATTTGGCATGTATAATGTGAATTTATCCAAATGCACCCAGACAAATCATGCCCAAGGGTCATGACAAAAATTTTACTCATCTAATCTCTAGGTGAGCTGGGTCTGGAAGTCTCTTAATGTGACAGAGCATCAGACAAACAAATTACACGTGTCACTAAGATTTTGTTGCACTCAGCTCTGCCAAAGGCAAGATATAAAAAGACAATTTGGTTGTGCATTTACACAATTTTTTTACTGCTTTATAGCAGCAATGGAATTTCAGAAAGGAAAAACAAAGAGAAAAGGTAACAAATAAATAATATATGGTTTTACATAAATTCATCTGAAGTCATAGAGTGTGGTGCTTTTGGAAACATCTGCCTAAAGAAGAGTATGAAGGTTTGGAATTATAGAGACAAACAGGAAAAAACATTCATCACAAATGCATAAATTGTTTCCTTTATTTTTTTCCCCAAAGGAAACTTGGACATTTAGAAGAAGGAATTATCAACAGGACACTATTACTGACAATGTCACATACATTTCTTCTTGGGCATTTTACTTGACTCCTCTGAAAGTCAAATGCCAATATGAGACAGAAACCTCTATCCCTCCTGCACAGTAGACATGTCTGAAGAAGTGATGAAGCCTGGAGCATTAAGTGAATAGAAACAGTGTCAGTTCTAACTAATACTCTTTTGCACAGCACTATTAAAATAGCTGAAAAATATTGAGTACTACAGATCTTACATTTCAAGAATAAAAATTTAGGTGTCTAAATGAAGAAGGACCTGCTGAATTTCAGAAATGCAGGAATTCTTATGCCTATGTCAAAGTGATGTTTGGAAGAAAGCATTGAGAAAATGTAATGAGATTATCTGTGACATTTTAGGAAGCAGGGAAAGCTTTTTCTCTTCTGCTAGACTAAGGTGGCATGGTCAACAACATCCCAGACACAGGGTCTTAAAATAAAAAGGAAGAGCAAATGAAACTAACGGTTTATGACTTTGCATGTTTTATATGCTACTTTCTTTTTTGTGAATGGGAGTGACCCCATTGCCAGCAGAAGTCCTTGCAAGAATGGGACACAGACAGACTGTTAGACAGTCAACACCACAAGGAACTTTAATTCAACTTTAAAGCAAGACACTCTTTTTCTGCCTTGTATTTTGATTTGCCCTCCAAACTTCTTTTGACTGTATTTTGGAAGTTCTCTGAAAGGAATCATACTCTTTCTTGCTCACCAGAAGTTTGTGTGCCTCAAATAATTTCTTTTAATTTGATCTGGAAACAGTGCAGCTGCACACACATTAAGAGCTGTGTTTAGTTTAGCTCCATCTTTTTATTTTTCAGTTCATCTTTACATAGCAAATAATTATGTATTTAATGAAGTTTCATACCATCTTGATTAATCAAAAAAGTGTCTCTTCTCTTGGAATCTGCACTTGCTTTCTTGATCCCAGTGTGAAGTCTGGGCATGACTGTTGTATCAAAATCATTTTTATAGCAAGAATCTCTAGTGTCTAACAGGGCAGTGGTTTTTTTCCAGAAGGATGAGATGATACAGAAGAGGCAGAAAAGTCTACAAGAGGAAATGCTGAAATCAGTGGGGAAATGCCATTTAAAGTCAATATTTGTGGGATGGCAATGTGTCACTGATTCATACATCTTTCTTTTAAATAATCTGTCTTCCAAGTCAAAAGAAAGCAAGTAGAATATTTTAATCATAGACTCCAAGAATAATTAAAGTTCCTTTAAGCTTTCCTCATATGTCAAGTTCTACAATCCTCTATCTCAGTAGATTTCCATTGGACCCTCTCCTGTTTTCAAAGTCTTTCCTGAACTGGAGGGAGCAGAAGAGGAAACCACAGTCCTGGTGTAGCCTAAGAAGTGTTGAGGAGATTGAAATAAACACATCCTTTGATCCACTGTCTGTTCTATTGCTAATACAGTCCAGAACATGTATTGCTCAGATTGATGCCCTCCAGGACCCCCAGGGCCATTCCAGCAGAGCTGCCTCAAGTACGCACAGCCCCAGCCTGTTCAGCTGCTTGGAATGAATCTGTACCATATTTATCTTTGCTGTACACAATGCAGTTCTTTTTGACTTGATATTCCAGCTACTGATTTTTGTTTGAATAATGTTTGTTCCTTCAAAACTATCTGCCTTTTGGTTTAGTTTTCATCTACCAGCTTGGAGAGGGTTCATTACACCCCATCATCTAGGTCTTTTATGAAAGAGCATAGCACCTACATAGCACTGGACAAAACATCTTCCTCCAAGAACTCTGCTTGTATCCAGGCGTCATTTCACCTTTGGCACATTAATTACACCATTAAAGTGTTGAAGTTTAACAGCATTCCACTCACTGGACAGGTCCATCTCTCCAGCTCATATCTTACCATCTTGTCAAAAAGGATATTATGGGAGAACATTAAAGACCTTGCTAAAAATCAAGGTTATGTCAAGGTTGTTGGTGTTGCCTCCCTGTTTGAGAGGAGCCAGACCATCTTTTACCCATATTGAGGACGTCTTGTCTGCAAACCAGCAGCAGTGCTGTTCTTGGATTAGTGTGCCCAGATGCTGTGCATTGTTTTACCTGTTTTACTGCAATTATAAAGCAAACAAAGCAAAGACAAAAAGAGAGAGAATCCTCACAAATATTTTTCTTCCTTTCAAAAATGTGGTGCTGTAAGATATCCTGTTTTCCCATTGTTTTATTTTGCAGTGAACAGTCTCAGAGGCCTCAGGGGGTCAAGGCCTTGTCTTAGAAGAAAGCTGGAATGGGAGCTGTGAGAAAATTTTCACTTGCAGAGTGAAGTGGAGGATATGGGCCTTTTGCCAGTTCCGTGTGGGTATGATGATTTCAAGGCAGTTTGCCATGTCTTCCTGTATAATTTTCTAGCAACAAAAATAGTTTTTGCATTAAAAAATGAAAAAGTCATGAAAAATAGCTTCTCCAACTCAAGAAAAAAACTAATAAGGCAACACTCAGAAAAGTAAATTTATCCTCACATACATTAAACCCCTAAACTGCCATCTATTTTATTTGGCTGAGTTTCCTGAGCTGTGTTTTTCACTGCTGAGTTGAGTACTCTTCAGATTTTGCTGTTACCATGATTTATTTATGCTCATAGACCTTCAAACAAAGAAGTAACTATTAGGTCTTGCAACATAAAGGCAGATCCTGGTTTAGTCCATCTTGCAAATTGCTAGTATCTGCAGTTAAAACAAGCTCTCAAGGCCAAAATCAAGAATCAGTGTAGAAAATTTTTGTTTCTTTCCTTCCATCTTTTTTAAAAGAATCTCTTCCTATTCTCATGTTTTACAACTATTGCACCATTTCAAAGACATGCTCTACTTTTTTATGTAGGAAAATGCACAATATGAAGTACCATGTCACATTATCTTTCTAAGGTGCAGAGCAGAATCTTTCAGTCTGTCTTAACGTTTATGTAAAACTTATCAAAATTGTTATGATTTCCCCCCATCTGTCTTTTTTAATAGCCCATGGAATTGACTGCAGTACTCCACCAGATGCTCAGGTATAGCCTGGTATGATGATCCCACAATGGCATAGCTGAAGTAGGATCTGCATGGTACCATCCTTTCTTATTTCATATGTCAACTTGCTTGAAGCAGTTACAGAGAACAGCAACAATCTGCTTGAAACTTTTGCAGGCAAGTCAGGTTGCTACCACCGCACCAGCACATCTTGGCAAATCCACAACTGAAGACAAAATTTCTCCTGATGTAAATAATTAAGTCTGCACACACAGCTTCATGTTAAAATCTAGAGTGAATTTTTAGGGGTGAGTTCACCTCTACATTTAAAAATAGCTTTTTGAAATTTAAGGTCTATTAAAAGTTGATAATTCATTGTTAAACCAGGGTGTCTATATTTTGTCTGCTTCTTGTAAGTGAGGGAGGATCAGATCTCTTTGAGTCATTCATGTGTCCAGAAAGTGGTCAGAGCAAGACCAGTTGTGGTCATATTCTGCAATAATTCCAGACACCCACCTCTGCAACATCTTCAGTTAAATGATTTTTTAATTACTCTGTCATTTTTCATGTTCAGACAAGAATTTGAGCCTATGGAATTTGCTCTTGAGTATGACCCTAATTTCAGCACAGGCCAAGGATATAGAATGAGGGGAAAAATATTCACAGAAAAAACCCCAATGGTTTCCTATATATTTTAAAGTAATTTAAGTACTTTAAGGCACATCGGGTTTTCCATTGCTGCAGTTTGTGAGGTGTGTTGTGATAGAAATGGCATCCTGAACTTGACACTCTACTTCCAAAATGCAAACAGCACAAGCCACACCATATTGCTACTTTGAATACCATTTATTGCTGTTGTTTTCACTGAGTGAAGAATGGGTGTCTTCTTTGCAAGTTTTTAGACTCTGATTTTAATAAGATGCAAGAAAGTGAAAGATCCATGCTCATTACACAAAGACTACACAGGCAGAGGAGAACAATAATATCTGCAGGCTCTAATTCAATTAAAAATCTGTGGCTAAAGATATGGAAATATTTTCAAGGATGAAAATTGGAATATTTCTCCCAATTCTAGCTTGCTTCATAAGGTAGACTCAAGATCCTTGAGTTACAAAATAGCTAAAGACGGTTCACATAAAATCCCGGGTCATCTCTTGTAGGCTCCTTCTTCATAGCAAGGTTAATTTGCAAATTAGAAGCAGTGCTCAGATTCTAGCCCTGCATAATCCATACTAAGAAAATCCCTTAATTGTGTGCACTGTTGCTTTTGAAAAAGGGAGCTCCTCTTGGTAATGCAAATACAGCTCTGCTTCATGAAAATTCTGTTGCTGCTGTTTACCAGTGTCTCCCCACAGACCTCTGTCCTTAGCAGTGTGTGCTGGGAAATGGCATACATACTCACTTACACAGGACTTTGGGTCAACTCGATTGATACTAACCACAGAACGTGCCCACAAAGTCTCAGCACCTGGCACTGGCAGTGTGCTTTGTGAGGCCCTTCTGTCCCCTGAGACCCAGGCTAAGCTGGGAGAAGGAGCTGACATTTGTTGTGTCACATTTGGTGATACAGAGTGTGCCTGTGCCCAGATACACATTGTTCATGCTCTTGCAAGGAGTGGCTGCTGCAGACAGCTCCTATTCTTGTGAGGAGAAATTGAATCAGTCTTGGTCTTTTTTAAAATACCATTTTCTTTCCTAAACTATGTTTTTTGAAGTGTTTGTTTCCAAGTTCTGGCTGCATTGTGTTCTTCTATATCCTTCCCTTGGGAAAGCCTGACATCCACCTGTACCTGTGGTCATTATTAAGTCTTGTCACAGTGTTTATTGTTCTGACACTAGGTTAAAAAAATCTTTCTTATGTATCTCTTAAGTGTATGTTCCACATTTAAAGTGTTTTAGGCAGGAAAATAAGGTGGTATTTTATTATTATTTATTATTATTTATCTCAAATGTTTGTGATCACTAATAGCAACATGAGTAATTTCCATTTCTTCAAATGCAGCAGGGTGCAAATGAGGATGGAGTCTGTGTCCTTGAGCTGCACCTGAGTATACCTAAGGCAGTCTTATACAGACTGACTGCAAGTCTATTTTATAAATAGAAAAAGACTATTTTAAATGTCTTATTCTGAGTAAATATTTCCAGCACACTTTTGTGCACCGAAGGGTCTACTTCTGTTTATGCTTCCCAGAATAGAAGAAAAAATTAAGCCAAGATTTGTTCTTATTGCCTTTTATAAAACCACTGCTGCTTGGTCTAAATTCCTACCTTAGGTGTCTGTTTAAATTATAGTTTTGAGCCCACTGTAACAGTGAGAGTTTTTTCAACATAGTTATATCCATTTTGTTACAAATTGCTCAGTGTTCGATGAATCCATCTGACCAGAGAGTTAAACACAGATAAAGCAGATAGAAAGGAAGGTTCCAATCTTAAAAATATTGGCTTAAGGTTGTCCCTTCATTATGAACAGTATTTTGATGACATGTAGGAAAGGGAAATATCAATAGTCATATCAATTTAGATTGCTTAGATATCTGTCAAAGACTAAAAGGTCCAACACAGTTCCTGGTGATTTCTTCCTTTCTGACTCAAGTTACCACCTCCTCTGACTTTACAAAGACTATTCAAGTACCCTGAAGTCCACTGACTTCAGGGTACTTGAATAGTAGGGTAGGTAACAGGGTGCTTCACTTTTTAAGTTTTTTTTCTGAATTAAGAAAGGGAAAAGAGCTGGTGGAAAAAAAGACAAAACAGTTTCTGTCAAGTATACAGAATCCTGGTCTTTTACTTCTATTTCTTAATAATAAAAGAAAATTAAAAGACCTTATTATGGGATGAAGAGACTGCGAAAAACTAGGAAAAAAAAGGAGACTGTAAGCGGGTAGCAAAATGGATAAATAATTGATAATAAAATGTAGTTTGCCTTCCTTCAGAAGCTATTGCAAGCTGTCATTGACTCAATAAATTATTAGCTATTTTTTTTCTTTCTTAAAAAATGTTTTCTTATTGTTTAAGAAAAAAAAGTTGAATATATGAAGGTAGGAGCTAATTATCTTTCTGTAAGCTAATTTTTTTTTTGAAAACAACAACAACAAAAACATTGTCTTTGAGAGGACTT
This sequence comes from Cettia cetti, assembly GCA_013401135.1. Classification (NCBI taxonomy): domain Eukaryota; kingdom Metazoa; phylum Chordata; class Aves; order Passeriformes; family Sylviidae; genus Cettia; species Cettia cetti. Next base: position 138,442 of record VZUI01096311.1, on the reverse strand, counting down.
TAAAAGAAATCATCTGTGGCCTTTTGAAAATGCTTGGCTAGATTAGAGTAGGATTCCATAGAGACAATGTAATAGCTGATGATTAAGGTACTTATCGCCAAATGTATATCATTTTTGCAAAAGGAAAATATATTCCTTGTGCCCTCTGATATAGCAGAACATTTCTGCAAGCCAAGCATGAAAGCAAAGCTGTCAAAATAAATGCAACGTTGTGTTCCAGGTGTACGTCTCTGAATTTACAGCTCAAGCAGTTCATCCACATTCTGGACATGCTGGACTTTCCAGCTCTCTAAAGAATGATATCAGAGTGCCCTCAATACAAAATCTGCCTAGTTGCCCTTGGGAAATGCTCTCTGTGCAAATGAAGCAGCAGGCAACCGGAAGATACCAACAAGAGATCTGGGAATGATCAGGGGGCCCAAGTATTGTGGCCATCTCAGTGTTGTAGGTTTGGGCAAGGTAACAGTTACCCAGGTTTATAGTATAATTTATTCTGGTTTTGCTTGTTTATTTGTTTTAATCCCTTCCCCCCATGAGTATTTCTGTAAAGAAACTACATTCATTGGCTGGTGCAAATTTGGTGCAAATTTCTGTGTGAAACAGGTTCACAGGCAGACTACATCCTCCTCCCCCATACAGGGAGGATGACTTTCTAAAAAGAAGAAGAGCAGGTGACCTTCAATATCTCTGCTAATTTCAGTTCTCTCTGTTTGCTGGAAGGGCATTTCTATGGTACAGAATAACCTAGTCTAGTTTATTAAGTCCTGCTGTCATTCACAATGTTCAAGTTCACATCCTATTACAAAGCAGAATTGATTGTATTGTTGTATTGGTGTCTTTTAAGAAGAATGCTATTAAATTTGGTAGGCTTACAGCTCAAAGACACTGTAGTGAACAAGAGAATCAGCTCCTCCATATCAGTATTCTGATTTAAATTATTCAGTTTGACAACAATTAAGACTGCTGCTGTGCCGAGTCCTCTGATCAATACTGTCTCGCTGCTCTGTTCTTCTACTTCCATCTTCTATTTTCATCTTTTGCTCTTAGTTTTCCACTTAGATTGTAAAGTCCTTGAATCATGATCACTGCTGAGTTCTTTGTAAAGTGCCTAGAGCAATGCAGTTCTGGTCTGTAACTAGTGTGCCCAAACGGTGTAATAAATGTGTCGTAATTACTACTGATGCTGCAGTTGTTATTGTATCCGTGACCATACAGGTGATAAATGAACGGCAGTAAAGCTGTAAGTTTTCCTTTTTATCACACAATGCATCCCAGATATCTGCAGAAGGTGTTCTTGCTGCCACAGCCATAACTGCTGGAGAGATCCTGGCCCCGAGCAGAAGGGCAGTCCAAGTTTAACTGAGCCTGTGGAATTCCTACTGAGGCTGTCAGGAAGCTTTCTGCAAATTGGATGAAGATAAGGGAGCTCCCTGATTAACTTGAACTTTCAGTAAGGGTATATCACCAAAACAGTCACTCTTCCACAATTTTGCCCCATCCTAAAGCAAGGAGAATACAGCCCAGGAAGGGTAAAAGGGCAGTTAAAAACCAGAGCTCACCAGCCCTTTTGCTTCCACCAAAGAAGATTCCACCCAAATCCCTCTATTTATGCAAGTAATCACTACTATTTATGCAAATAATCACTGAACTTTATGAAATCCAGTGAACTGCTTTTTTTTTTTTTTTTTTTGATTCATTATTAGTGGGAGGCATTTAAGATCAGTATATTTGCCTACACATTATGAACCAAAATTTTATCACATTGGATTAATGAAACAATGGTACACACCATTACACACGCATCCATGTACATACTCTGTAACAAAGTTCCTAAGGTCTTTGTTACCAAAATGTCTAACCCCCACATATCAGCTGGGCTTTCCTCTCTGACCCAAACCTAACAAAGCTCCCATCCTTCCCAGCATCCATCCTTTTGCTTCCCAGACTGGCTTGGTGCTACATATTTTTGGGGGTTTTTTTTGCTTCAACGAAATAGCAGCAAGAGGTTCTGAAGGGAGGAGCTGTGGATTCTTAACAGGAGTTGGACCCAAATGATGGGTGGAGAAGATAATGAATTTTCCTGAAAAAGTGAGAGGGAGGAGCAGCACCCCCTGCAGCCCCTCAGCCTGAGCCGTTGTTGTTTGGTACTGTCCTGAAGGGATCTTCCCTGGCCTCTCCTCACTGCTGAGGCAATGTCTGAGGTAAATGAAGTGTGGGTAGTAAGATTATTCAAGCTGAAATGCCTGTTTTGAGTCCTCAGTCCATCTTGTGAGGTTGTCAAAAGTTTACTGGCAACTTTGTGCTGACAAAGACAATACCTTGATGAGACAAAGCAGCCTTTGGCTCTTGTGGCTCATTGTGGTTCATTTCAAAAGTAATCTCAAACAGCCACTCTGTCATTCATCGAGTAATGAGGTCTGGTAAATTGGGGAGGCTGGAATAGGGGATTTAGGTGGGAGAGAAAGAAATAACTCACCAATTATCCACACCTTCCAAAATCCTCTTGTTCCTTGTTCACAAAATTAATAGCCTGGAGACATCTGAAGTTATTCTAGTAGTATTTTGGGGGTTTGGTAACTTACAGTAAGGATCACTATGACCAAGGCATGTCCTGGAAGAATAATTCCCTTGTTGTACTAGTGGTTTTCACCTCTTCCTGATGTATGACTGAAAGCTAAGGTGAATGTTAGTCAACACCTATACTTTTTGAGATGCTACACATTCATAGCTGTACTTCTGTTAGCAAGAGTGGGTACACGTCTGTGTTCCTGTACGTTAAGCCTTCTAAGGAGAAGCACAGTGTGCCCTCTATTGCCTAAGAAATTCCAGAAAAGGTCCTTCATACAGGAAGCTCTTTTTTCATTATAAAATGTACAACAGCTACTGAATGTACCAAAATGAGTTCTTTTATCTCTAATATAAAAGCAATTACTTCTTCATGCAGCAGAAGTCCATGATGTTCCTGCAGATGGTTTTGTCACTGGAGTAGTGTCAAACCTCTATTGCCAAATGGCAAAGCCTACTTGTGAGTTAATGATGCATTTGGGGGTTTAATACTCTAGTGACAGAAGGAACTGTAATGAATCTCTCTGAACTTCATTTCAGGGCACAAACCTGATATTCAGTGGGTTGGGAAAAGTCACCTTCAAGGTTATCAAGCCACCACACTATATTTTGTTTCTGTACATTGTGTTTTTTCTTACCTTAGCTCCTCAAGATGCAGTTTCACTTCAGACTGTATCACTGAAATGCTGCAGTCTATCAAAAGCTGAACAATGCACAACATTGTTTCCAGATTCTAGGTCAGAATATTGGTCTAAAAATAGCCCTGTAGCCGGAGAGTCTTTAATGTAGTAAACATGATCGTGCAATAAATTGCAGAATACCATTTTTCTTACCTATATTACAACTGCAGAAAAATTTAGGGGGAATCAAGGAACATATCCAGTTCTTTAATTCAGGCTGGTCAGTCTTACTTGTGGCTTCATGGAAAATGTTTAAAAGTAATGAAAGAAACTTCATTGTTTTTTCTGTACAACTCCCTCTGCCTTTAAGCTACAAAATGCAATTTGTAGATGTATTGGCACAAATGTGTTTTTATTGGTTCCTGTAATCTGTAATGTATTCAAGATATGGCAGCAGCAACCTGAAAAACTCTTAACATCTGTAAAGCAGTCTGTGACCAAGAGATTACTTCCCAAAATTACGATTTAACATGCAATTTCTCTAGAAATTAGTTGTGTTCGGGTCTGACTCTTCTGTTGCTTTCTTCCTTTATTGATCCCTTCAGGCAGAAGGAAACAGTGAGTTATCTGATTAAACTATGTGCAAAACTGTAGGGAAATCCTGCACAGCTGCTAATGCCACCTGATTTGGTGCTGAAAATACATTCAGCTAGGTGTTGGTCAGAGTTCCTGAGTAATTTTTATAGTTAGTTAAATAATTTAAGAAAGGTCCAAGGTAGTGCTAAAGCAACAACAGACAGTTCCATCCTTTAAACAAAGGACAAAGTTTAAATGATACAGCAAGTAAATATTTGTCTTGTTTTTAAAAATATCATAGCTTGCATACTGAAGGTAATATTTTTTTTTCTAAAGGCGGAGTTATTTGTTATTTGTGAAACACATACCAAGGTTTGATAGACTGTTGAAATATCTCAGTAACAGCAAGTCAAATTGAGCTGGTGATGTGCTTACAAAGGTTCTGAAAGCACAGGCAAGCACCTCAACACTAATTACTCAGCCTAAAACAAATCTGAAAGCTATTTAATTTTCCTTGTGTATTTTGTTACAGAGAAGGTAACATGGTCTGCAAAAAGCTTGCATAGGCTTGTTTGCAAATTTGCCAGTGCATTTGAGAAATGTGTTTTTCTAACTCTATTATAATGAATTTACAGACTTGTAACAGGAAAAACAAAAGAGAAACACAGCTGAAAACACCCAGAGCGTCTTGGTGGGATGAAAGTTCAACTCAGCTTCATTTCAAAACAGATTTATAAATTGCTACATATTTCTTAGAAAATTGAGCAAGTTTATAATCTTTTTTACATTCATTTTACAGTGAAACCAATACAGGGTGGGAGGTTATTGTTGTTACAATGTGCACACGGCAGATTGCATTCACAATTCAATCCTGTTGCATGTGATGCAAATTTTGCTCTGTTTCTTGTGACACAGTGAAAGTACTCCTGAGATGCATATTGCCTTGCAATGGCACCTAGTACAGAGTAGTTCTCTATGGGCGAAATGTGGAAACAACTCAGACATTTCTGCACTCCGAGCAGCAAACCAAACATTTTTCCTCCATTGGGACGAGAGATGGGGCATGGAGGGTTCTAGACAGCAATCAAATTATTTGTCTGTCAATGCCAAACGCGACACATGTGAAAATAATACCACAATTGAAGACATTTCAGAGTACTCCAAATCCCCTGTCCCTTCCTTTATGAATGCACTATTATTTTGTTGAATGACTACAAAGAGATTTATGGCTCACATCTTGCTTAATGTCCTCTATAGGATACTCTATTTCAAGGACACATAATGCTTTACAAAAGTTAGAATTCTTCACATACCTCTTCTGTACTGGGCCTAATTTTGCACTGTTTGTCAACAATCACTCTCCAATGTCATCCCAATGTTGATCTAAATACCCCCAGAGTATCTGTAAAGCCACAGGCTGACATTCATTTTCCAAACCATTTGCCAGCAGAAAACACTACTGCTCCTTTGCTGTTTGTTTTTGACCTCTGCCAAGGGTTATCCTCCCAGAATTGCCAGCAAAGAAGGGATCACAAGAGGAGTCTCTAATCTATTCCAGGCAAAACCAGTCTGGGTTGACTTACTTAAATGGAGTATGAGCCAGAGCAGATGACATGGTCCAAGAGCTGTTTGGAAGCACTCATACTGTGCTGTCCAGAAACAGGACTGTGAGGGTTGTACTTCCAGATGGAGGACCACAAGAGGCTTTGGGCAGGAGGTCATAGCCCAGCATTACTCAACATAGATGGTCCATCAGGGTCCTCAGGAAGGCAAAGAGGAGTATTGGCTAGGGGCAGGGATAGTTATAAAAAGCTCTGGTCTGCCCTTACCAAAAGCTGTACCATTCTTCACATGTAGTAATCTCAGAGTTATCTTGGCACTGAAATAATATCTTAATAATATAATTGCATCTTCCCTTTCCAGCTGCCCCATGCTGTGATAGAAAAGACATGGACCATCCTGGGTTTTGTTTTTTGTTTTGCCCTCAAACACAGAGGGGTTGGGACTTCCATGAATCATTACCAGACGAAGATTTTCAGACTTCTACAAGCAGTTTACAAGTTATTCCCTTGTGCGTTTGTGAATATTTACACAAAGCGAGTAAGAGAAAAGTGAGTGAATAAATTGTTGATTGTGGGTTATGTTTTGAGGTTACTGATGGATGTTATTAAAATGGAGGGGGGAACAGGTTATAAAGAATTGTAGTTGTAAAAGGCAGTTACAAAATATACACAAGTCAGTGAGATGAATATTATTAAGTCATGAGGCACTTATATAATTACAAGAACTTCAGTTTGAAGAAAACGGGCACACAAGTGAAGGTCACAAGAAAAATATTCCTTTCCAGTACCCCCTAGATATTGGCTTTGTTGTTATGTTTACATCTGCTATTTCAGATTGAGATCATATCATGGATATTTCCAGGCAACAATAAAGAAAAAAGACAGTGATGTAATGACCAACATCTGTGTACATAAATAAATTTTTCTTATGATTAACTTTTACAAAGCACTCCCAGATTCTGTTATTCACCAATTGCACTTCACAACCACAACTCTCGAGGTAAAAACATTTTATGCATCTTAGTACAAGCCATGTTTGTGACTGTACTGACTTTGTTTAAAAACATTTGCTTCCCTCTTTTTAAAAAATCAAAAGACTATCTGAAAGAAATTGCTAAAACAGAGTAACATTGCTATGATTAACTTCCTTTAAAATTCTGAGACAGAGAGAAAGGAAAAGCCTGTCTTTTCAGAAAGATTCTACACATTCATTTTGATTTTCTTTTTTTTCCTTTTTTCCCTCCTCCCTTCCCTTATTCTATGTAGAGTTAAAATTTGTTCTGTTACAAAGCTTATCTTTTTCATGTCAGCTTATGCTGTCTGCAGAATTGCAAAATGCAGTCAGATTTCAGATTGAAATGGAAGTGAGTTTGAGAAAAACATAGCCAATTTACCTATTCTTTGAGGTTCCTAATAACATTAGAAATATAAATGCACCACAGCAAGAGTGATTTTGTTAAAAGACAATCATCAAATAAAGTATGGATTTTTAACAATCAAAGGATGAAAGTGCACTTAACCTTAGTAGCAGAGTGTGCATGTAATGACAAATTTCATCTCAAAGGGCTTGATCTTGCTGCTGCTGAAATCAATGGCAAAACTTCCACGTACTTTGGTGAAGAAAGGAGCAGGTCAAAAAAGTTACACACTGATTTAAGGCAAACCACTGTTTTATGCAGATTCAATATGGTCTATTTTTTCCCTGTATCTTTAATATCTTGCAGATGAGTTGAGACAGGACTAGAAATCCCATTGCATTCCAGACCTCAGTTCCACTGTAATGTGAAAATTTGTCCAAATGTAATTCATTTACACATATTACACAATAACTGACCATTTCTTGTTAAGACACCATGTCATAATTACAGTATACTGTCACTTTGGGGGGAAATGATAACAGAAATCACTGGAATTCATAATAGTTTTATGACTGAGTGATAGTAGTATTGATCTATACTGGGGACCCTGACCACAGCACTTCTGGGGCCAGGGTCTGACTGGTCTTTGTACCAAACTCCAGCTTGCTTCCTGAATTGCAGTAGGGACAGAAAGGCAGGACTGGTAGTGGTTCAGAATGAGCAGGTATTGTGCCTTTCTGATCTTCTCCACCCATCTGAAAGCAGTTCTCTTTATTTCATGGGGCTGTTGGCTGGGAAAGATTTCTTATCCAGATATCACTGCTTTCAGAGTTATGAACTCCATTTTTCAAGAGGCAGATTGGCCATGGTTAGAAATTTTCCACTCTCAGGCTGTACCCAAGGACTTGAAAGCCCACTTTGGGTAATAACCTATAAAGAAATAGAGGTTTAAACATTTAATAATAGAAATGGAAATCAGAGTTCTGAAAACAGCTATCTGAGCTCAATTCCTGGATGTCATCTTGGGATTTTCTCCTGTTTACCAAGCAATTGGATGGTGGCAGACTCAAGCACACATTTCCCTGGCAGAACTGAGCACTCACTTTAGATGTTTCTTATTCTCCTGACTTGTTGGAATAACAATTAAGAGCAAGTGTAGGACATGTTAAATGTCCTCCTCTCATTCTATTCCCTCCCTTTTGTGGTCAGTGGAATACATATGTTACTTTTTCACATTTCTCTGGGATACTAAATTCTATGCAGCGGAGATTCACCATATCTGATTTGGTTTTCCTCCCCAAAGAGGCTTTGTTTCATCTTGCATCTGGATCCTTGCTTGACTCTGTCCTTACATTTTGCAGCTCTAAACGCATTTATACTAATTTGGATGGGTTTAGCATATATTGGAAATAAATTATGGCTTGCTGCAACATTTAGAAAATTTAAAAAAAAACCTCTTTACTAACCCATTCACCTATTATTTTTCTTAGTTCATTGCCATTACACTTAAATAAAAGTGATACAAAAATTTCACAATAGAGAATGAGATTTCTGAACTGTATAACCCCACCAAACACATCTTTAAATTCATGAGACCCCGTGAGGGTCTTCAATAGTCATTTCATACATTTGTGTGTCCAGCACTACTTTACATAATAGTTATGTATTACTGAGCATCTACAGGTGGAAAAACTGAGAAACAAAGACCCTTTTCAGTTTAGCAAATAATTTTTAAGTTAATTTATCTTTTAAGCTGAGGTTTTGAGTGTCATTAATGTAATAGTTTTTGCACTACATCTGGTGCAGAGATTCCTCTAACAGCTCATTCATTCTGTCTTACATAGGTCTCAGAAGCAGCACAAACTTCAGTGTCATTTCATTCATCCTGGTTTTAAATAGGCAAATTAATCCACACTGAACTCCTTGATGTTCAGATACAGATTCACATATCCAGCCTTATCTGTGTGTCTTGGTTTTTAGTTAAAGAGGAAATGGTTCCCTGTAAGGACCTTGCAATTTCTATCACACTATCTCAAACATTCCAGACTTTGCAGGTTCCAGTGTGAGCACAGATGGTATGAAAAGATGGATATCTAGGCCTACAAGTGGTCACTGAAATTTTCAAGTGGCTTTCCCTGTAATAAACAAATAAATAAATAAATAAGTGCTTACAAGACTGTCCTCAAATTACGTGGGTTCAGCCTCAGCAAACCAAGATACCAAGTCAGCTTATATAAAAAAACTAGACAGAGTCAAAGTCTTTAATAACAAAAATTCAAATTGACAAATGGGGTTTTTAATATTACTGAAGAAGTCTTTACCTAGAACTTGCCTTGTATTTACCTGATTCCAATTTTCAAGTTTGTTTCATTTTAGATCTCCAATGCAGGGAGAATCCTGAAAAAAAAGCCCTTAGAAATAGAAAATGACACTAGATCTTTCCAGTTGCCAGCCTGTTAACACTTGTTAAGGCAAAGTAAAACTTATTCAAAGATGAAAAATTTAGAGTTTAGGATGGAAGTCTATTTCTATAAAGCAGTCCTCTCCAAAAACATACTCACAACTCCCCAGGGTTAATGTTGTTTCAATAATCTGATTCCACCTGTCCACGTCCACACGCAAATTTGATTCCATCCCTCTCTGTCCACTACCATACACACAAATTTGCCTCTGTACATGCCTCATATTTATCCTGATTGTTCAAATAAGTTCAAAATTACTGGAGATGTTATTTTGATTTAATTTTTGTAGGCTGGAATGCCCATAACTGTTCTGTGTCTGTCTTGTGCAACTATCTTTTCTTTTTTTTTTTTTTAATGAGAGGTAAAAGATGGATGATGTCCTGAATGAATCCTATTTGGTCCTGAAAGAGATACTTACTGTTTCATCTTGTCTTATGATTACTGGCTAGGAAAACATAATTGATTTAAAACTCAAAGCATTTCTATTTCTTAGCTGTGTTCTGGCACACATTATGAGCCAGAAGCAGACCTGCCATGCTAAGTTTATTTATTGGGTACTAAAGATGAGTGTTTATATTTTTTAAGAGCCTTGTAGTTCGGTAAAAATAAAAACATACCTGGCTTATTTCCAGGTCCAATTTCAACTGAATTCCCCACAGGTAGGAAACGAGGGGAGGTGATAAGTTTTTCAGATTATACTTTAAGTCTCCTCGTTGAAAATGACACAGCACCCTTACAGCATTACAAAAAATTAGAACATAGGTGAGGATCCAGGGGAAATAAAAAGCTGAGGGAGCCCAGGATAATAGGCTGAGGTTAAATTGGACAGGACAGATAATCAGACTGGACTTGCAGTGCCTGCTGTCCTCGTGGAGGTAAAGTCTGTCCATAAATAAGACTATCAGAGCACGACTCTGTAAAGACATATGATGATCAAGGTCACAAATCAAAGGTAAGGTGAAAAAAGTAATCATTTTTCAACAAATTTAACACATAAAATAGAATAAATTTTACAAGTGCTGTGTTCACAAATTCAATTCAGAATAGAATTTCAATTATTTCAGGGGAAGACTAATTCTAAAACATCAAAAACCCACAAAACTACATAATTTTATCCTATATTATAATTTTTCTAAATTATTTTTAAGCATTAAGATTTTTGTGGTAGTACATGTATCTTTTTTTTCACATACTGCTGCTGCGGCAAAATGTTGTTTTTCCTTCATTATGACCAACAGAAACATGATGTTTATAGATCAGCAGAAAACACTGTGTTCATAAAAAGGAGTGTGAAATCATTCAGTACTTGCAGCACTTCATATTTTCAAAGGGTTGCACTCCCATGAATAGACAGATTGTAATTGACTTTAACTTTACTGAAGACTGAGTGATGAAGATTTGTCCCTTTAACAGATAGAAAAAAGCTGGTGGGAGGCTGGGGGTGTGGATGTGAAATAAACTGCTTCATCCTCCCTGGTGGAGGGACAACTAGAAGAGACCAGATGCAGACAAGAACCTACCATTCTTTCCATGGCTACAGTATTTCAGTATTTTTATTCTTCTCTGTGAAAAATGAAGAATAAGGGGGAAAGTGCCCATTTCCAGCCCTAGTAGTCTCACAGAAAGGACAGAATATTCATATCTCAATCCATAAATTCAGAAATATACTGAAATGAACCAAGTGGATTAGCAGACGTGTAGGTGAATATATGCAGGTGAATCCACTCACTCCTGAATACTCAGGTGGTTCAAAGAGAAAAGAGGGGCCCCTGGCAGCTTGTGCTACTTCAGTGTATCTGCTGAACGAAATCCACACTTCTCCAAAGCAGGGAAGATGGAGGTAAGATGCGGAATACTCCAGCATATAAAAGGCAGGTAACAAAGTGGTAAGGTAACTGTCAGTGACACCACTACTGTCCCACAAGAATAAGGGCAGAAGAATATTTTTGTGCAGTTAAGCTCCATTCCATTAGGTACTGGCATTGTTCTGGTATGCTGGACAAATGCTGAAAGCCATTGCTGTTTCACAAGTAGTTTTGGCTGGGAAGCATTGGATGGAAAGAAAACACATTCCAACATGTACTGTACACATCTGAGCTCAGAGAAATCTGGTGTATATTACCCCAAAATTTCTAGAGTGCTTCTTAGAGGGGCAATGGTGTGTTTCTTCTGTTAGAAGCAGAACACACAGATGTGCTTCCTGTGATCTCTGACAGAATATGTTCAGGAGTGTCTGGAAAAGGTATAGTGTTAGATGACACCATATTCATACAAGCAAGGGATTGATATTTCTGATAGGTAACATTTATTCAGTAGAAAGTTTGCCTACAGGTAGCAGTTGTGCAGAGACTGAGTATACCTGAGTTAGGAGACCACTGGTGTAACTCCCAGAAAAGTTACAGCCCTGTGTGAGAGTTTTTTTTGATGGCATGTTCCTGATGTTCGTGGGAAAGCCACTCTACCTAGGTGACATTAGATGACAAGTTCCCCAGTACTCATACACCTTGCTAAAGTACAGTGGGATCAAGGTCACATATTGAAATGTTGCAGTTTGACAGTACCAGCAAGGGAAAAGGAATTATGTCTTTCTCCTCTAATCAAATCTCATCTAATACCTGACAGCATTACAGTAATTACTGGAACTTACTCCATGTTAAAGACTTTTTTGCCTTCCTCCTTTTCTTCTCTACTGCCCCCTGAATATGTAGTCCCTCTCTTTTTCCTGCGATTTTCCTATGCCAGAAATTCAAGCCCCTGGCTATTCCACAACATAGGCTTTCAAGTACAAATCTTGTTTTTTCAAAGGGCTGGAAGAAGCGTGTGTCACCTGGGAGAGCATTAAACAGCTGAATGCTCTGAGGAGGTTCTAGTCTAGGCATCTTCCAAACTGCATATTAAGAAATTAAGGGTTTTTTGCTTTGAGCCATGTTTAATGTCTTGAGCTTCTTGGGGAGCTGGAGGGAAAGATGATGGTGAAATATGTCTAGTGGAAATTTCACAGAGTTGAATCTTTATGCTCTGTATCATCAAGGTATAACCAATTTCAAGGCCTTCAAGTGATTACACAATGTTTAGAGGAGCTCTTCATGCAGTCCTCGAGGCAAGATTTTCAGGTATTAGCTTGGATTTTGATATGTGTCATATCTGATGAGCAGACATGGATTCCCAAAGCTTGTCATTTTTTTAATCTTTTTTATACTTTTCCAGAGATACCAGTTGTTTTAGTACCTGATATTACTTCCCCTAACAGCTTTTGTCTCTAGCTGAATGAGAATACACACTGTGTCCTGATGATTTGCAGGGTTTGCAAGGTAAAAACTGGGCTTTCACCTGTAGAGGACATTCTTACCTCTTCTTTGCTGGGGCATTGAGTGTTGGCCTCTGGCTGACATCAGATAAGTTCACACCACAGACTCCTCAGGCTCAGGCTTCCAGCAGGGCTTTCCATGTTCACCCCTTAGCATAGCCAGACTGATCTATATGGAAAGCAGAATGCCTCACAATACCCTACAGATAGTCCTGGAACATTTTGTAAGATACAGATGCCCTTGAAGGACAAAGAAACAAAACTTGTGGTGCAACATACCAAAAGCAAGGCAGAGGCTGCCTCTTGGGTACAATATTAGACTATACAAAAAATTAGATTCCACCACACTCAAGTTAACCATAACCAAAATATTTTGACAGAAAAAAACCCACAGTGATTTGCTTTCTGTTCTTTATGTAAAGTCTCTAATCTGAATTGTTTCCTATTCATTTCCTGGACTGTTGAAAGAGTTCATGGTAAGCAGATTTGAAATATATTGAGATTGATGAAAAATGAAGGGGGAAAAAATAGCACTTTTTTCTCCCCTTTCTGATTGAGTTTGATATTACAGACAAATCTTGGATGTGAATCAGATAAGAAATTTATGTGAACAAAGATTGCAGCATTCTTGTCACAAGTTGCTCACAAATAATCAAATACTGCCTGCACTTCACAATGCATACGTGTAAATCAATGTCATCCCCTATCCCATTGCATTGTAACAGACTTGCTTTCTCCAAAACAGTACAGTATCTGTCACAGTGTGCCAGAAAACATAAGAATGTTGTATCTGGGCACTGAAATAAAGCCCAGTTCCTTAGAGAATGTTATCTTACACACAGACCTCAGCAATTGTATATCTGCACATGGAAAAAAAAAATCTACCTTTTTATTTGTGATGCTATCAAAGGCAATTGATAAAACAACTATTGATGAACTATTGCTAGAACTTACTGTTAACAGTAAAGTATTGATAGAAGTGCTTATTAAAAACAGTCTCCAACAAAATTTCACCCTTCACCTTTGAAGTTTTCTTTCCTTCATGCCTCGCTGCTAGTGCCTAGTGAACTGTCTTCCTTTGCTCCCATGCTCACCTGTACACATAGATCCAAGGCACTACCCACCCTAACCCTGCAACTAGAATATTCTCTCTCCAGATTACCATGATGGTTTGATGAATATCCTCAATATGAAAAGATCAGTAGGGCTTGACAGCCCTCAGCAGAATGGCTTAGAGAAATGAAAATGGCCAAGAGGATCAGTTCAGCTGTCATAACTGTATAGGCTTCTCATTCTTAACCCAGCCTTACCTACATCAACACTTCAGTCTTATCTGATGTTTACATTACTGTAGAATTACTCAGGTAAATACTTCCACTACCAGCCCCATAATGGCAACCCACAGGCAGATTATTGGTTGTTTCAAAATCAAATCACACTTAAGGATCCAAAAAGCCTCACTAGACAACTTGAGAGATCTTTTTTAAGAGGGAGAATTTTTTTTCTGTCACTACAGGTGCAAATACCTCTGGAACTCTGGATAAGAGACCAAAACACCTCAACATTTCCAGCAAAGCAGCTCTTTGCTTTTAGAAAAGACATGCAAAGAAGGTGAATGTGAAAAACTCCAGAGTGCAGCCTCTACCTTGGGGAGTTTTGCATGTTGCAGGGAGTGAAATGGGTGAAAAAAAGTAGAATCTGCAAGTCATCTGTATGAGCTGACAGGAACACCTCCCAACTGTGACACAGTGCCTGCTTGCAAATACTTAAGTAATAACACAGCTATTTCCAAAGTCCATCTTCTTTCCAGAAAGTCCCACCACAAGTTTACTACTTCAAACAGGGTGAAGTCTGAATTAGGTGCCAAAAAGTCATCTGAGCCTTCCCAGAAGAGACTTGGAATCTGATACGACTCTTTTATCTCCTTTGGAAATCGTACTGCAATAATTATAAAAATCTTTTCTTCTGTAGCTAGCAGATAGGCTTCAATACATACCCTGTGATATATCCTGATCAGCTTATACAGGCCTTCGCTCAATAAACCTCAGCAAATGTGAGTATTTCAGCCTGAAAATCTGCCGCTTACATAGCAGGCTTGATCAAAGGATCACTGAAAATAGCGTCTGCACCCGCAAAAAATTAAAGAACCAATTAAATAATTGGCATATTTTTCCCCTGATGCTGGTTAGTCACAAAGATTCAACATTTTGCTTGCCTAAAACTGTAATGTTTAAAGTGATTTCCAAGAGGCAGAAGACTGGCCCTTTGGGCAGCCCTACAGTTCATCTGTCACAGCTGCTTTGAGTTAGCAAGAGCAAAAGCTGTAGATCTGGAGGAGCTCAGAACCTCCAGGCAAGATGGTTGTTTTGTCAAGACCAGAGGTATCTAGCTGGTTTGGGGTACTAAGGCAGGGAATTCTGTCAGTCTGTTTTGCTCCGTTGCTTCACTGACTAGAAATGCAAGGCAGTGGCAGAATCAAAACTAGTGTTTTCACTGTCTCTTTCCTCTCTTCTCAAAGACATTGGGCACACCTGCTCCTTTGAACATACAAGAAACACCTTGGAGCCCTCTAAGCCTCTTCAAAGATTTGATCTCCTGCTGAGGGTAGTCTTAGGCCATTCCTTCCTCTTTGATCATCCTCTTTGTTCATTCAGTATCTCCAAATATCTGCATAGTACATCCACACTGAGTCAGAGGGGCACAATCAGAAAAGTTCTTCATGGATCAAAGCACTTCTCTTGATAAATACAATAAGACCATTAAATGCAGGGGACATTGACTCTAACAACAGAAAGTTAGGTTCCTAATACATAGCATTTAATATTGCAGTAGTAATACTTAATTTTGTCACCCCTTTTTGTTAAAGCATTTTTACTTTTCAGAAAGAAAATTATTAAAATGACACCTGGAGCATATGAAATCTGTGAAATCTGGGAAATGAGAGATGGGAGTCAATATTGCATGTGTTGGCTGGGAATTAGCTTGCATTCAGGGTCGCTTTGCAAAAAGTGCTGAGACTGAACTTATTTTCTACTTCAATAAACTTTATTGAACAGCAATATTGCTCTATTTCAATAGGCCTGTTTAATGTTCAGGCCCATGCACTACCTCTGCCCAGCTCCAATGGGTATTTTACCTTATGTACACTTTTGCTATAGCTGTTTTGCTATAGAGTAGTTCAAGGGATTATAAATTCCAAAGCAACATGGAGCATAATGCTAATATTTGGTGTCTGCATTGGTTTCTGCAATGCACAAGTTCTCTTTGAAATGTGTGTAAGTAATCGTTTACTTTAGTGGAAAGAAACTGCAATGGAAAATAGTATCCCTTGTTGAGAACCCAAATAGCACTAAACTTCAGAATCTAAGGCATGTACACTGATTATCTACAAACTATCTGATATTTTTACCCTCCTTTATACTTGTAGAATTGCGCTTCGCTGATAATCATTGCAAATGTCTCTTCAGATTTTATAGGGCTATATATATACAAACGACACTATAAACACAGAATAGAGCACAGCTTTGAGGCAAATAGAGCTTCTTACACTGAACTTCAGGGTACTTCTGCTGAAGCAAAGTAGTAATTTCCCAATTATTACATTAGTGCAAGATAAATATGAGTTAACAGAAGTATCCAGCTGCCAAGCTCAAAAACAAAAGAAAAAGACAATGTCATGTTATAGAGATTTTCCTGCTGCTTAATTCTCCTGTCTGGTCCTGTGCAAACACTCACCTTTTTAATGAGGAAATGGTCCGTAAAGCTGCAAAAATGAAAAATGAGATATATATTCAATTAGCTATAGTACTGTTGGCATGACACTTCAGGTCAGCTGGAAAGCTTTGAAAAGCAAGACATTTGTAACTTAAACTAGAAAATCTGAATGCAAACTCAGCTGGCTTAACTGCGAAGCTCTTTTGGCAAACCACCGGAAAACATAATTGAATGTAGCCCTCCTGGGAAGGAACCCTAATAAACTGGAGGACAACTTGTCTGCTAGCATTTTGATTTTGCCTTCACAGTTTTCAGGTCTTTGTGAGATTACAGAAGTAAGTTTCACTTACGGGAATGATTACCCTGTGCAGTTACAGGTAAAGGCCTGTTTTATCCTTCCCCTGCAGCTTACATCCATCAAATAAATGGCTTTCTATACATAGCCTGCTTTCCATGAGTTTATTTTCAAAGGTTGACCATCATTTTACAGGCACAGGCAACACCTGAACAATTTACTCTGGCATATTTTTGTGCTCACAACCCGTACCAGGGTAACAAATGTGATGAGCTGCACACCTGTCTGAGTGTCTGCTGTGCAGGCAGAAAACAGAGATGTATTTTAGCTGCCACCCTGGGCTGCACCTGCAGGAACACCAGTTATGCCAGTGACATTATGTATCTACACAGGAATAAAAGACGAGGGACATTGCTGTAGGGGAACTCTAAGGGAACACATTGTCTCAAATCACTACCTGTGAAAATCTACAACCATAATAATCCCCCTGTAGTCAACATCCTTACACACACCTTATAAATACTAAATTTTTATTTAGCTGCTTGTTTGCCAAATCCTAGGGTATTTGTGCCAGCAACTTCTACTCAGAAAAATACTGCCACCTGTGATGTGATTCAATGCAAATCCCATCTTTGCACAGATTTTCCCGTTTAAGGTAAATAATTGTACCTATGCACTGAATAAGGATCCTGATATTCTGTGGCATGTTTTTAATTTGGGTTCTCCCATTCGCCCCAGAGAGCTACAAACTTCTCCCCTCAAAACAATAGGTACAATGTGGGATAATCCCCTTTCTGTGTTTAGTTATGCTTATAGCTCGGGAGTTTATAACATGCCAGAGTGGCTGCACTTGCATCAGGCTACAAGAAGCACAAGTATAGGCAAGACCTGAAAGAAGACACAGATCCTTTACACTGGAATTTGTTTCCACACTCGGTTTCAATGAACCCTGCACAGCCACTCAGCTAGCAGAAAGCAAACTTCAAATTTGGCTTCCAGCTTGCATGTGGATTCATGTGATGATATCCTGCCATAAGGGTTGGCTAGAATCAGCTTTGACTTCTACTGGATAGTGTCTGAAAGTCCAGATCCTGGAAGATACTTAATATAATTTCATCCAGGATAGTCTCCAAAACCTTGACTTAAATTAAAAATCATAAGGTTAAATAAATTCCTTGTTGCACAAAGTGGTGATAGACATTAATTTCTGGTGTAGCCTGTGACATAGCTTATCACATCTATAATGATTACTGTTTGCCAGCATATTACTGTATGTCAGACAGACACAGGCACATTTAATTCAGTGAGGACCAGCTTTTTAGGTCTCACAAAACCTTTGCTGGCACAGGCCCAGGCTAAGGAAAAAAAACATAGCAACTTACTCATCTTTCATGGCTTCAGGGCAGCCGTAGGTCAGTGTGACCCCATAAAATTGTGGTCACTGGCAAATTACACCAGGTTTACTAAGAACAGTGTTCCTAAAAACCTGAGACAAAGCATCACTGAGCAGAATGAGGTGAGAATCAAGATTACTTTCTTTCTTCCCTTTAACTTACCTTTTAGTAAGAAAACCCCAAATCATATCCAAGGCATTAATCTCTGAAGTGCAGCAACCTTCACCTTTCTTTGTACTATTGAAATCCCTTACATGTGCTCTGTTTTGTACTGCATTAGTTCTTAAAATTCTTATGCAGAATTAATCTAGTAATTTCAGCATTTTGCCTTCTTTCATTTGTCCCAATTATATTAATGACTGTGACTATCCCAGTAAATATATATATATATATATATATATATATATATATATATATATATATATATATATATATATATATCTGAAGTGCTTCAGACAGGTTGGCACAATAGTCCCTGGAGGTGGTTTTAGATTGGGTTCACATTTTCCTGCCATGGTGCAGCACTAAGAAAAACAAAGTCCCAGCTGACACAGATGGTTGTGTTAAAGAACTGAAATTACCCTGTACTTTCCCAGGTAATGCCCTGGCTGCATTTTACAGTGACTGTTATATTCAGGGTTACTTTATATGCATTTCTTTCACAAACTATATTCTATCTTGAGTACAAAGAGAGAAGTCACAGCCATCTATATGCCCTTTGTTTTTCACCCAGTCCTATTCCATACCCAGCTCTAGGAAAGCATTTAGTAGTGCTAGATTTCCTGCATTGACCACATTTACATTGTGTCACCAGGCTTTACTGAGAGTGCAACCAGAAATGCAGAACACTGCCTTCTACATATAAATGTACTTCTTGAGAAAGGTATTTTAAATGCATTTAATCAGAAAGTTGAAAGATAAAGAAGTGGTTTTTAACAATGCTTCTCAAAATGCTTGGGAAACTGCTCGGAATCAGATCTCTGAAGGCATTGTCTAACAGGTTTATTTATTATTTAATAAGTCACAGTGAAGATTATAGTGATTGCTACTACTCAGGCCTGGAAGATGGAATGGCTGGAACAAATGAGTAACATGCAGTACACTGTCATATACCATCTTCAAGAGAATGACAGAAGCCAGGAGAATGGGAGCAGCAGCAGCATGTCAGAAGAAATACTATCTTGGAAGAAACTATGCTAAACAGCACTGAGCCAGCAATAAAAATGTGCAGTGACCAAACACAAGGCTGAAGTCATTATTCAGAAATTCCCACTCAAAACACAAGATAAACACACTTGATAGTTCCAGAGTGAGCAACTGCTCAGGAGCACTCTTGATTTTGAGTATAAGGCAACTGGGAAGCAGACCAGAGATGGAATAGGTCAGCTGTAGCAGAGTTACAGTTCCACTGAAAACTCTACAAACGCTTCACAGAAGTAAGTGGATCTGTGCCAGTTTGCAGAAACTGAAGGCCTTTCTCTGCCATTTTATACATCTTGAACATTAAGATCATAGCAGATTTCATCATATGTTAAGGAAAAAGCATTGACAAATAATTTATCGATATAAGTTCATATTCAAAGGGAAGTAAAGGTATGAAACCAACCTTTCATTTGGCAACTGGTCAGCCAGAGAAAAGCATGAGCAAGTCATTCAGTAGAAATTATATAACAATCACCACAGTGGCTCCAGTGGAACTAAAAAATTGAATTAAACATAAATTAGTTCACTTACAAGCAATATTCAATGTGCCATTGGTATCTGATGCAAATAAACCACTCCAAGGTATACAGTCTAACTTTGGGTTAACCTGAAAATTTGTGTCTCTCTGTTACAGTCACTTTCTATACGGTTGAGGGGAGCACTGTTCTGCTTTTGGGGTTCTTTTTTTTTAACTTCAGTTCAAGAAAACAGTAATTATTTTAAGTTGTCGTCATAAGTATGAAAATTGAATCTTGTTCCACAGGGTTTACTGAAGTCAATGAATGTTTAAGTAAATAAAGGTAGATTTACTGCTTTTAATGGAACAATATGAAAGTTGGCTGTTTCCTTCAGGTTTAGGTAACTTGAACAGTCATAGGCCAAAACACAAAGACTTGTGTGCTGTTTCCTTTCATTAACAGTTTATCTAAATCCTAAATGTAAACATTAAGAAACTCCTTCCTTTTTTTTTTTTTTTTTTTTTTTTTTTTTTTTTTTTTTTTTTTTTTTTTTTTTTTTTGTTCATTTGCAGAAAATGTATTCACTTACTCCTGGGATACTGCAGAGTATTTTACCAAAAATGTTGTGCTGTAGTATGACACGACAAACTGCAGCTCCAGTACTGTCTGCATTTCCATCCACTCTTCACATTAAGAAAAATAACTGGTGCATTTTTCAGAGTAGCTTGTGAAAATGGTACTAGAGGGCAGGCAGTATTTTTCAACCAAGGAGGGGAAAGCAAATTCTAAAGCCAAACATCTTCCCCTTACGATGTTCAAAGTAATGTCCCATTAGGTCTAGGCCAATTACTGTTTCAGATATTATTGCTTAGGAATTATAACTTCATACCACAAAATGTCTGTTCTATTACTCATACAATAATGCATTACATTTCTAAAAACAATTCTGGATCAATGGTCAGTAAAGACTATCAAAGGGATGCAAAGGTGTATAATCAAGCTTTTATCTTGCCTTAGCAACTTCTAGGCAATTAATATTTCATGACATATATAAAGAGGGTTGTTTTTTTCTGAGTTTATGCCTAATGTAGAATTCTCTAAAGTGAAATATTTGCCAGTGGCAATCTCTTTCATACAATATTAGCATATCCAATTCTTCCCTTGTGGGATGTTTCAGCATCTAATATTAATTCACAATTAGGTAATGTACTCATTTTAGCAATCTCCTGTGTTCTCATTAATTAAAAACCTGGTACAATCACTTGTAGTCGATTCAATTTTACTTTGTTTGCTTTGCTTTGCTTTGACTTTTTTCTTTTTCCTTTTTTTTCCCCTATCTTGCTTCTTGAGTGATGCTGGTTTTTAGTAGAAAACTTCTACCAATGCCTGCCCCATATTCAGCACAGTATTCAGCAGTAAACCCATATGTATGGATCCAACAGCTTCAGGCAGAATGGTATTTTTTTAAAATTTGGTATGGTTTAGTTATCTATATTAATATAAATATAACACTAATGTAACATTAATTTTCCTTTGCTGTAGGATTTGTTCTATTGTCATTTTTTCACAATTCAAGGTTTGAAACCATTTCAATTTCCTTTCTTCTCAGAATGTATCATGAAATTTCTACAAAATTGCACTCACTGAAATTCTCAGGTGAGTTGTTCAAATTATGACCTCCTCACCTCCCCATTATTACAGATACTTGTGGGTTCTTACATAAATCTTCAAACAAATTTTGATTGAGGAAATTAAATAATCAAGTATGAGACATAAAATACTTGAAAATCATCCTTCAACAGGTTTCACTACACATTCAGTTCTCATGAAAAAAAGAAAGGAGTCATTGTAATGAACGTTACATACATAAAGTAGTAGGTGAACAAAGATATAAAACCTGTGTCAGCTCTCATAGGTTACAAACTCCTATTTCATAGTTACTGCTGGCTAGGACAGGGATTCTGATATTAAACCTCCAAGTTTGAACAGAATTTTCTTCTAAAAAGGTTAGAATGTTTTGGAACATTTTACTAAAATGTGGGGTTTTTCCTTTTTCTGTAAGTTAATGCTAATAGCTCTATTCCTTTCCATATTTAACAGCTTGCCTGTAGGATTTCTTTTACCATACGTCTTCTTGTCACAAGTTTTATGACCAAAGTTTCTAACAGCAGTTAAAGGCTGGAACAAACTACTTTAAAGGTGAACTTCAATAGAACAAAATACAGGTTGTTTTAAAGGAAAGTAATTATCAGAGCAATATCTAAGTTACCTCTACCAAGCCAGAATGCAAACCCCTTCAAAGAAGAGGTTATTTGTTAGAATTTTTTGCATGTTGTGACAGCTTTTTTTTTTTTTTCCAAGATGCTTTTGAAACCAGATTCTGATGAACTAATATTAAACAGACTGTTCCAATTTATTCCAAAAGGAATCATGGAGTTTACATATTTATAACATATAGCTGACAGGTTGCCTTGTTTTTCAAGAGAAAAAAATGGGGCTAGAGCAGAACTTACAACAGGAGATAAAAAAAAACCCAAAAAACCCACTGGCAACATTTATTTGTCAGCTGAAAGAAAACAAGGTGGGAGACCAGAAAAGAGGCAGATGGAGAATGATAGAAAACAAAGGAACATGGCAGTATGTATTGTAAAATTAGTTGAGCCTGGAAATCCTAATACTCAGGGACTGTATATTTCTGATAAAGCAGATGAGGATTTAGAAGAGAAGAAAAAAAATTAATATGTAACTGGGTTGAAGAGAAAACAGAAATATGCATACTGAGGGTCCCACCAAAAATCAAGTACATCTTAAAAAATTGCAATCCAGAATATCTCAGGAAAATTAATGAAAAACACAGGCATCCAATGATCAGGTTAAAACCAGGGAAGCAGTAATAGCAGTACATACTTTGGAGAAATTGTCAACATCTCACTAGCCATGAATTTGCAGTGTAATATGATAGAGGGGGAACATAAAATCCAAGTAACAAACTCTGGCAGCTAATCACAAAGTAGAGAGAAAACAGTTTTTTATCTACAATCTACATGGCCATGCTACAGCTGTCTCTGAATTATTTCATTAATTAAAGGTAACTTATGGCCAAATATATACATATGGTCTGAATGGGGAAATGGGGAAAAGAAAAAAACTCCACATTACAGGTTAATTTTGGCTGATTTATGCAACTGAGTGGGACAGACTTAGGAGAAAACATTAAATAGATACAGTAAGGTTTAGGGGAACTAAAGTAAACAGGTACAAACTGGCAGAAACACTAGAAGCTAAAAATGTCCTTGTAAGATGACAGGAGCAGAATCCAGATATCAAAATGTTGTTTTAGAAAATTACCTGAATGCTGTACAGACAGTAACACAATTCTGCTCATAGCCCCCAATCTGGTTCTTGTTTCAGCTCCACCAAAAACACTAAACTCTCCATGGTCTCTCTTGGCAAGCAGTTCTTCCCCACTGGCAGTAATTTGGAGATATCAAGAAAACCCCAACATACTTTTCCAAGGAAAGGAGGAGGTTTAGGGTGGAAGAGGACCATAGAAACAAATCAATATAAAGAGCTTGGTATTTATACTCATGAACACCGAATTAGGAAGATATTTGCTGAGCCTCCTCAAGCTTTGTACCACAGGACGTGGCCCCACCTATCTCCTCAAGAACTGCTCAGCTTTAGCCAGACACATCTCTCAGAGTTTGAATGAGGCTGCGGAGAACCAGCTGACCATCAGCAGCTGTACTGTGCCATCTGAGTGCCTCAGCATCTTGCCCAAAGTCCCAGGTTCCTGTTTGGAGTGAAATGCAGCTCTGAGAAGCAGAAAGCCACGCTGGACCGTGATGAACTGCAGGCACTTTGATTCAGTATTATTTTCCCAGGATTTGGCTTTGCATAAGGAGCTGCTGCAGGTTGTCTTCCCCTGAATCCCTGTGCTGAATGCAGTTTGCCCATAGCCGGCAGCACATTGTGGGGAAGAGGAGCTGAGACAGTTCGGGCACAGTCACAGCTGCTGCCATGGCAGTGTGGTATCATCAGCTGTGCATGCAGTAGTCCACTGAACTGGCTTCCTGCAGACTGTACAGGAAATGGAAATAGGTAATTTGTGACGTTTCCTTGGGTTATGGAAAACCAAGACTGTGACTGACTGTGTTGCCTAATGTTCACAGCTGAATACAAAGTTTCAGGATAAAAAATCCCATAACAAATCCAAAAAAAAACCCCAAACCCCAATACCATGTTTTCATATGCAACAGAATCTTCCAAAGCTCACTTACTTACTTTGCCATATAGGCTTGGCTTATCTCCACACTCTAAAACAAGTGGTTTGTACTTAGCCCAACTAGTAAAGACAATAGTCTTTACATGTCCCTTAAAATGATCTTTGAATCTGAGGGCCAGAACTGCTAAATTTCCTCAGCAACTCTGCTGGGGATTGTAAACAGTGCTTCTCCATTAAAAAAAAAAAAAAAAAAAAAAAAAAAAAAAAAAAAAAAAAAAAAAAAAAAAAGGAAAAAAGGAAGATTACTCTGTATCCATGACTACATGACTACACACCATATCATCAATACCACGTCTGCGAGCAGCTGAGAGTGTCTGACATATTTTGGAATTTTAATGAAACCCATCAGGGAATATCTGATAGGTAAAACATCTGGAAATCAAAAATCCAGGGAGCTGTACAAAACTCAAGTGCAGACTGCTTCAATTCTCATTTTTGTCACACCTTTATGTATTTTAAAGCACATTTCTACCTTTAAGTTATCTCTGCCAAACCTGCTGTCAGAGCAGTTTGGTTATTACCCATTCCCAGCTGATGCTATCAAGCTGACCTGTGGTGAGGCAGGGCTGTCAGAGTAAGCAGATTCCAATGTAGAGTAGCTGAAATAATAAATGATAGGGGCTATACACCAGAGAAAACTGTGATTATGTCATCACTCCAGTGCCCATTAAGCTCAGCAATTTCTAGCTATTTGAAAAACTGAGATGCCATTTCTGCAATATGTAAGTGTTTCCTTGAATATAATAAAATCCACCATTTTAACACTGATTGCTTCTCAGGACCTAACTGGACTGTTATATAAATAAACATTTCAGCATGTTACTTACCTCTATCAGACTTTTAATTCATAATGTGAAGCTATATTGTTTTGGAAATGACAAGCACTCAGTGACTCTGTGTCTGCCAATGACCACAGCATCAGGATTTATACCAGGAGACTTTCCAAAGCCTGGGAAGTGCTCGGGCTCCAAAAGTTCTCACTTTCAGAAATCTTGCAAGGACTGGCTCTGAGAAGTTCCCACACTCCCATTCTTTGAACCAGCACAGGAGTACAGCAAAACTGTAGAACGTCTACTCTTCTTCTGCAGCTGGAGAGTGCAGTTAACTGAATTGTCTGAACCTTAGACAGGTTTACATTTCATTTGAAGATATTTTTGGAAAGCTTTTTTTTATTTTTTCCTGGAGTAGTTCTTCCTGCATGAACTTATAAAACATATGGAAAAATGTAAAAGTGAGTTTCACATTTATCTGTACCAGAATGTGCCACAAAGTCAGGGCAGAACAGAACTTAATAGGAAAATGCTGTGAGGCTTCCCATGGATTACACTGGGCTTTACATTAGACCCTGAGAAATTCAAAGCCCTCTTTTTCCATTCAGCCAACTTCCACTTCTAGTTTTGCATCAGACGAGTCATGAGAAAGAGAACTCAGCCCTGCTGAAGTAAGGGCTCCCAGGATAATCAGTCAGGGAAGAGATCTTAATACATAACTGCTCTTGGGGAGAAAATTTAAAGAAATTCATCTTTGACCCAGACACATTTAATGAACCTGGATAGAAAGAAATGTTTCTACTTGGAGAAATGTGTGCTCCAGAACCATCTGAATGTTCATTTATGAGCTACGACTATCAATTAGCTGGAAATCTGGCCCAATTTAAAGAAAATAAAAAAAATCCAGAGCAGGAAGCAAAATGCAAACCAGTCCTACTGAGAAACTGATAACAGAAATGCTACACAATGGAACAAAACAAAAGGACAAACTGCAGAATACACTTACATTGTTTCAAAACCAAATAAATGGAGGACAGAAATTATTGAATCAATGCTTCTAAGTCACAAAGAAAGGATGTATATAAAAAATGCTTGCTAGTTTGAGGGAGGCAAATATGCAAGTACTCTCCCCCTTGAAATGTTATTTTTTATGTGAAAATATGGGATGATAAACAAAGCTTGAGAAATTTTAGATTTTACTCAAGATTTAGAGCTAAGAATCTGACAATTTAATAGTTGAGACTTTATTATCCCAAATATATTCACAAGGGAAGGTTGCAGATAGCAGAAAGAGATTTTTTTTTTTTTTTTTGATTTCTTTCTTTCTGATGTTACTCGCTTCAGCAAAGTTCTTCCTGGCTTATTCACTGTTAATGAGAAAGGAGAAGGAAGTTGGTTTTTTTTTTTTATTTAGTTTCTAAACATATGTGATTTTGCACTAAAAAAAAAGTGAAATGTGTCTATTACTCAAGATTAATTTCATTCTGACCTGTTAATCCTCTGGCTTATGGGATTCTCTGTTTATGTTCTTTTGTACTTACCTGTAACCATCAGCTCTGAAGTCCCACTGGGTTTAGAAAACAAATGTTTAAAGGAAAATGTTTTTGTATCTTGATAATGCTCTGTTTTCCACCACTTTTTCTATGTTGAATAATATATGACACTTCTTCATTTTCTTGGATTAAAGTGGTAGCCCAGAAAATGATAGAAAGGTAATGTCAGCGACCAGAAGATAGCCTCTCTTCTGTGCTATTTGCTGTTTATTTTCCAGCTGAACCCACAAGAATGACCAAACAGGTTCACAGTGCTGTTCTTAGCCCAAATCTTCAAGATATTTCAAGATATTAAGCAATCTACACAGTAATTGTGGAGGCCATCCACTTCATTTATATTCTTTCTGTGTCAAGATCAAGTCTAAAGTTTTAAGCTTATGGAATATTAGTACACAGCTTCCAATGTAGATCTCCCCCAGTCAGTACCCAGAGGAGATGCTGGTGCCCTAGAAATACTGAAACTTTGAGAAAACCATTGTGTAAGAGAATCTTAAGATACCCTGTGCCACCACTGACAGAGAGTTAGCCCCACATTTCTTTGCTCCTGTTTTAGGCTTGTTTCTATTTTATCATCTTTCTTTCCTTTGGTAAAAGTATCAGTTTCCCCACTTACAGTCCCTCAAATAGCTGCATATTTTTTTCTCAGCTGAAATATCTTATGGCTGAGTTTTACTGCAAAAGGCAACAATCCAGAAGATAGCATTTTATAAAACTCCAAGATAAACAGCTTCAAGGTATAGAAAATTTAATCCTTCTTTAATCATGATTTAAGAAAAAACTTACACTGAGACATAAGGATAAGTAATAGTGAAGTCTGGATGATGAAATCTGCATCCTAGTTAAACAGTCTCCTACAAGTGCTACACATTCTTTTAAGTCAATAATTTGTATCACTAGAAAGTTAAGAAAAGCCACATTTATGTGGGATGGAGAAAATCTGGATCTAAAATAAAAGATGTGGTTCATTATAAATGAGAGTTATGCATTAGATTGCATTTTTTCCTTCCTTTTTCAGTTAGCCAAAAATTATTACAGTGTTATTACTCTATTTTTCTGAAGAAATACCTCACTTCCTCCTCATGTCCAACATTCTCCAACATTCTCCAACATTCTCCTTCTTCAGTTTACTAGAATATTAAGAACTTCCAAAAAAAAATATATTTGATTAGAAGAGTACTGGAAGAAATGAAGCAGAACTGTAGCACACCTCTTCAATCACTAGAGAGTCACACATACACACAAAGACCACATCAAATAATCCTGTTTCTGTTCTCTTCCTGGACAATCTCTTTGTCCAGCACAAGGGCTCCACATGTTCCAAAATTCCGGGAAGAACCATTGTATCCCACCTTTGTGTCCATGGCATGTTTTGGCAGAGGAGTCCTGCCAGAGGAAAAGGGAACACCTCAGCTCAAGACCTGAAACCTCTTAGCAAGGTTGTGGACACTACTCTCAGAAATCCCAGTGTGTTAATAATCTACAGATTATTAACCTTCCAGAACATTTGCCATGCAAGGACATGAGGTTTATTGATAAATTCAATGCAATCTTTGACAATAAGTAAAATGGATACCCTGAAATACTTTGAACAGGAAAATCAAATGAACTCAGTTTTGCTTTGCAAAAGAAATACCCAGAGTTAGATAAAGTTCTAAAAGGACTTGACCTCTTTCTTTACTGCTTCAAAAACCTGTTTGGGCCCAAGGCAGAGCTCTGTGGAAACTCAGAAAGCCATTCCTCTGCCTGGGGATCCTTTCTTCATGATCTAAGTAGTATTTCTCTGCTCCCACTGTTCAATAAGACCCTCTGCACATCTTTAGGCAGCTCCTCACCTTGTCCTCCAAAGTCTGCAGTTGGTATTGATATCTCTTTCCCTTGCTCTTGCTTTGCTTGCTGCCCCTTTAGTATCATTGTATCATTTGGAAGAAGACAAGCCCTGCTACAATATTATCAGGTTTTCATCCCCCCAAGACAAAGGTCGAGCTGCTCTGTTGTTGTTCCTAACTATTAATCATGAGGAAATATCAAGAGCATCCCCATGTCCTTCACGACAGGAACATGGAAACAGCCCCTGTGTAAGAAGATAAACAGTTTGTGAAATAAAACCAGTCTTCAATTTTTGGGAACTAGTGTTGAAAGCTAACACTCCAGAGCATCTAATTTTATTTTCCATCCTTAGCTGACTTTGGATTTGAGGAGAATATCTGCTCTTCAAAACGTGGCATCTGTGTTCAGACACCAGATCCATTAACTGCACTGACAGAGTAGGCAGAAGGAACAAAGACCAGAGAGAGTAATCCTCCACTAATGGAAGATGTCATATCTCCACAAAATCAATTTGCTGAGGTGACAGCCCATCTGTTGCTTTTGGTGAAAGTCACAATACCATGGGTAATAGTTTCTCAGAGCTAAATTACCTTCTCTTATATACGAAAATTAGTCACATCATAATTGAAGGCATTTTAAAGCCAGTATTTGGCTGCATACTGGCAGTCCTTGGCCATGTGAAATAGTTTTTCCTAATTGTGAGTGCTGAGACATAAGCTGCAAGAAGCAAACACACAGACCATGTATGTTAATGACCTTACCATCATAAGACCTATTTTGGACTGATTCTGTTTTCTGAAACAAATCTAGAGTGATGTCTTCTGTCAATTGCAGCCTCCTAAAACAAATAAGTATACCCCCCCCCCTTAATTCCTTCTTGAAATCTAATTTCAATGTTATTGAAGTATTCTCATGAATTTCTGTTCTCTAATGGTAGAGATCCCAAAATGCATCACACAAAGGGAGAGTGAGGACTAAATTTCCAGACTCTGTAAACTTACTTGCAGCATGCAGAATCTTCAATAAATTGAGTGGTTCATGTATGTTAAAACTGGCTTAATGTGTGTTTTGAAGCTTTAGTAGAAGAGTGCCTCAAGAGAATCAATTAATGGGAGTCTGTTCAAAGGTGTAAATTAAGACAGCTAACCTTAGTTACTTTAAATAGCTTCTTGACAGGCAAATTAAGTTACTTGTAGATTCCGTTTCCCACTAGTAAAGATTAAGTGATATTAGAACATCTAAATAAATCAAATTATTTAAGAATTTAAAGTTTATAAAAAGGCCGGAGTACAACTTATACATCTACTCTTTGTCTCAGACCTGAATGTTTTTAAAGAAGTAATTCAGAAATTAAAAATCAGTTGATTCTTCATTTTTGTTCATTTTGTGAAGCTTTTTTCTTTCTTTGATATTTGGGTTGCTGTATTCCTCCACACAGAAGTGGGAAGAGCTGTTATTTGCTCAGGTGAGACACACAGCTGCATGGCCACTCTTCCACAGCACCGCACACAGCAGGGAAGCTGAAGGAGGATACAGTCTCCTGAACCTTTTAATACAGCTGCCTCCCAAAAACATATTTGAAATAAACCCAGCAGATGCAGAAGCCAGACACTGCACTGTTGATGCACCTCAGCATGAAAAAAAGCCCCCCTACTGTAAATCACAATGAAAGCTCTAAAGAATTATGGTCATCTCTGTTTGTCATATCAAGAGAAGGGATTTGGGTTGATAAGAGTTACTTCTGTCTTTGACACCTGTAGACTCTGGCTTCCCAACATTTACGGCTCAGATTTTATTTGCTTACAGTGTCTGACCCTTAATTTAGAGCTGGTTTAGGTGAATACATCTCATTCCAAGACAATTCCTGATGGCAGGAATGTGATGCTCTCCCTCTGTTTTGCCTAAGGGATTACTTTCCTAATGTGGGGTTTGGAAAGAGGATGGCAACTAGTAAATTGTTTTGAATGAAGATATCCTTGGGCAAATCCTGGAAAGCACTATGGACTGAGGAATCTTTGGTCTTTCCACAGGCTCCTCAGGAGATGGAGACAAGCTAAGGGAGTATTTTTTGCTTCCCAGTACTGCTGTATGTTGGGTCAACAGAGAGTTGGTGCCTGCAAATAGTCAGCAGCACACACCCAGAGAAGAGTTTAAGAACAAAATATGAGAAAAGTCTCTGTCCCATTAACATTTCACTGTCAACAATTCATCAGTTTCTCTTTCAGTGCATTCCCTCTGGGGGCAAAATTGCTGCACTCAACACCTAAATGCTCATGAAACAATCATACTTCCCAAGTATGTTTGGAAAGAAGAGAGTGGCAACTTTTGTATTGAGAAATTTCTTCCCCCTCCCAAGATATCGGTCCATGCAAAACCCAAAGCTTTTTCTAACAGAAAGCCTTAAGATTAGTTTTCTATCCCTAGAAATTATAAAAATATTTCCCAGGAGTGGGGAATGGGGGATTGTTTTCTTCATCAGAAGAAGGTTTTGGTGTCTTGACATCACTGTTACTGTTTTATTAAGCTGACTATTAACCACTACAAATATTTTTAATGTTAAAAAGCTACATCAAATATTTTGATAGATAAAAACAAATTTCTTAAGTTTCACTTATTTTTTTCTTAAATACCTCCCTGTCTTAAAATAAATAAATAAAAAATTATATGTTTCATCTGTGAAAAATTTTCACAAGGCATGAAAAAAATCTGTGGGTATAACCATCAGCAACATATAGGCTCCTTTGCATAATGGCTCTTTCCCCAGTTTTTCTTTGAATCCATTCCTATCTATCCTAAAGGTAGATCTCATTCATGTCATATAGTTGAGCTCTAAAAAAAATGTGTTTCAGGTTTTAAAGCTAAAAGTGGGTGATCTAGTCATGCAGGCAGTCAGATGTTTAGGATGTCTAAAAACAAGCCTGATCCAGGCAAATTTTTTAGACTGTTCCTTTAGTTAATGGAAAATTAATATCAGCTGTACAGGGTGTTGGTTCAAGTACAGGGTGTTGGTTCAAAAACAGTGTCTAAAATATACGAGGTTAATTATGTTGAAGACTTGCCTACAGGCTGACTATAGAGCATGCCAGGTAAATAGGTCAGACTTGATGAGCAACACCGAGATATCTAAGGTTATAAGATACTAATGCCTTCTCTCCTCAATGAAAACATGGAGGATTTATTAAGTATTTGAGTATTTTTTTTTTAATTCCTAAAGAATTTTAGGGGTTTTTCCTGCCTTATATTTTTGACAATATTTCTCACTAACAAAAGAAAGCTTTTGTTTTCCTAAATCACTTGACTTTATTATTTGAACTTGGCATCACCCAGCAAACCTGGCTGAACTGCCACACTGCCATGACAGGACTCTGAGAAAAAAAAAGGAGAATATTGTTGCCCCCACTTCATGGAAGATGACATGAGGGCATGTATAGATGAAATGGCACTCCAGGTCTTCCAAACCTTTGAAAAATTATTGATAGAATACCAGATTGTTGGTAAACTGTTATTAGAAACAGAAACTAAAATTAAATTGTAGCCCAGAAGATATCCCCCCATGTAGCTATATAAAGACTCCTAACTGAGGACTTAATGGATTTTTTTTTTTAGTACTGCTCATTTTCTGATTATGAGTGATCCCTTAAATATGCTCTCTTGTTAAACATATCTATGTAGCAGATTATGTCAAAACAAGTAATGTAATTCTTAATCAATGTAAACCTGGTTTTCTCCTTTCTTTTCAGTCCATCAACATAACAGGAGAAAAACAACCTCTATTAGATAAATCAAGCATCTGAAAAGTAAACTCAAGTCAAAAGTAGCAGAAAGAGTGCTACTTTATGTTCATCTTCCACGTCTAAGCTGTCAACCTTTCAGTCTCTGTTCTTTGAAAGGGAGCGCAAGAACTGTCATTTAATAGTCAAGGGATATTAGCAATGAAAGCACTATCATTTAAATAAAGAGCTGTGAAACTGATGTTGCAGCTGTATGATCTCCAGTTACATTTTGTTTTGTATGTCAGGCAATGATATTTCATTCAGCAACTCCAAACCAGATATGAATGATAAAATTCAACACACCTTATGTTTAGACCTCTGGCAAGAGACATAGACCGAGTGGGTATGTGGCAGGCTGCCTCAATGACTGACACAAAGCAAATGCTAGATTTAGAATGCCTTCATTTGCTGGCTGACCCAGCAGAACAGCACCTCAGTGGGCTGACAGTCTTTTTTATATCTCTGCTCTCTCGATTATAACGTCACATCCCATTTAGCACTCCAAATTCACAGTCATTTACAGACACCACCCAAGCCCAGGCAGCCAGCTGAAAGGATACAACCGTCTGGTTGTTATTATTAGCCATCAAAGTTCTGAAATATTGTCATCTTGTGGCAGGTTGAGAACATAACAAGGGAAATAGCTGCTTCTCCAGGGTATTTCCCTGCCCCTGGAAACAACCAGCATGCCTGGGGGCATTTTGAGTGCAAGGCACATGTAGAAATTGCTTCAGGGGAGTTTCCCCAGTGTCATAGTGTAGGCAGACTGGGACAAACTAAATCACAGCTGACTTACATCACTGGATCACGTCTTCAACTTGTAGCACTGTCTGTTCATTCCAGATGTAGCTATGCTCATTAAATACAAAGCAATTTAGTCATTAGACCCACTTGCTTTTTCATCTGAGTAAATACCAGCAGTTTGCATATTGGTATCTCACTACACATATACCTAGCCAATAAAAATTACATCTGACAGAGGTTAAAAGGTGAGTGATAGCAACTTCTGTGCCATCCTACATTTTCTTGCTTGGTTTTAGGAGAGATCCTACTGGAATAGCTCTGCTATCTCTGATCTGCACTGTCACATGCCTTCTTCCAGAGCATCTGAAGGACATGCTAAACTCAGCACAGTTCTTCCCAGAGATTACACTGTGTGTGCTCATTATCCAATAGAACAGTGTGTCACCTAACCTTGAGTCATCACTGAGTCAGTTTTTAGCTCTTCAAGACTCAGTGCCATAACTTTCTACTCAAAGTTCCTGAGTCATACAGGAGGAAAGGAAAGGAGAGACACAACAAAACTTCACTTTACACAAACACCCATTGACATGCCCAGGCTAAGGGCACATCTGTCAAGGTGCTTGTAGACACATCTGGCTGCATAGAGAAGGAAATATTCAAACATGCCCAGCAATATACCAATGCAACTATTCAAATCTCAGAGCAAATGTCTGGATTCAGCAAATTTGATTGCCAATATCAGCCTGTATGTCTCCACTGCCTACTGAAATCCAGGTTTCAGCAACATGTGTGTCTGTCTTCTCCCATTGCCAGATCTTTCCTAACACATTTGTAAGAGAAAATGGAACTTGCACACACCTCCAAGCTCTTTCCTACAAAATCAAATTAATTACTTACACTAAAAATGATCTCACAGGATCACATCTGGATTAAAATAAGTACTTGAAGGTTTTACTGCTTCCTAAAGAGTCAAGCCCAACCAAGGCCATTTGGGTCTCCTTGTAATAAATAAGAATTTCCATTTTCATGTCACCTGATGGTGGACTGTGGATGGAAGGCTCTTGGAAAAATTAATGATAGCCTCTTGGTATGTATAAAGTGAATAAATCCATTATTCCGCCTGAGAGGAAAAAAACAAGAGCCACCACCACAAATGCAGGTAAAATCAAGAACCCAGCATTATCAATAGAAAGAGGTCTAGTGGAGAATGAAAACAAATGGATATAGCTGTTTTTTCCATTGGAGATACATGCAGGCATGTGTATGCATAAACTGACACACAGAAATACCACAGACAGAGAACACAACAGAAAGTCAAAGGCAGCTTAGTCATCATATCACCCTTACCAGAAAGAAACCTGGCTTTGTGAGGGGAATGCAGACTGGAAAACAAAGGAGTATGGGCAGGAATTATATGAGAAAAAGCATTCTGCTTTTTGGTTTTTACTGATCTGGGGAGACAAACTTCTATATACATTAATAAATATGTTTTATCAAAGCAATGTAATATTGTCATATTGTCTTCTACCTAAACATTTAATCCCAATAATAGCAACCTGCAGAAACTTAAGCTTTTGCCAAATGCTAGGACTGCAAAAGGCAGAGATATATCACATTTAGGCTCATGCCTAAGACTACTAAACTGCCTGTGAGGAACATAAGGAGACAGCTCTGTGCTAACCAGGGTCAGACGTGGACTTCCTGAGATCATTCAGCCACATGACCCTGACCTGGATTAGGAAGGTAGGCAAAGATTATTTGTGCCACTCTCAGTAGAAGAGAAAGTATCTGTGAGTAACATCAGAGCTGAGAGTCAGATAATATCTGAGCTGGCATAAAATCTAGTGCAAAATTGCCTGCCTCGAAAATCCCATGAGCACACTGGAAAAGTCAGGGTTACTTTGAACCAATTCTGTGCTGTACCATATGGCTGTGACATTTTAAATCCTATATTTAAATCTTGGTTCTAAAACCATATTTTCTATTCCTTCCAGCCACAGCCTAAGGAGTAAAAGAGCAGGAAAACACTGCAAAGATAGCAGCCAGCTAAGAGGCAACATTAAAGCAGAAATATGCCTCGAATCCCATCCCTCTGTGGGGTTTATTGAATATAAATAGAGTAGCAGGAACAGAACTGAGATGCCTCAAGCACTCCTGTATCATGTTTATTATCTGGCACGATGCACATTTATTTATTCCACATAAAACAGAAGCTTTAACAGGGGGAATGAGAACATCTTCAGTCTGCCCACAGTAGTTAATCCCAGGTTCAAATCATTTCAGAAAGATGAGAAAAGTTAAATCCTTCCCCATCATCACCATGAAGTCTGAGCTATAATTAGTAGGTGAACAATTAAAAGAGGAATGAGATGGAGCAAGCACTTCCAGGGATGCTCCATATGAAGCCCAATTCAAAAAGCAGCACTGGAGCATGCTTACCAGTCAGTCACAGAGGGAAGCTAAACAATTTTGGAAGCCAGCTCAGACCTCAGCCCCATAGGGAGCTCCACTGTGACAGCACTCTGCACATCTGCCCTTTAGCTATCACCAGTGTGAGGCACTACGAAGCAAGACTACCAATCCAAATTTTGGATCTATTGAGAGCACCAGTGAGGTGGTTCCTGAATTTCAGATGCCTTGGAACAACAAGAACCCAGTGCCTGGACAAAAGCAATGGAATACAGACACTGCCTGCTGCAGCCTTAGAGAGCCACCAGCTCTTCTCTGTAACTGCAAAATTGCACTGGGGGTTGTTGCCTATCGTGGCTACCTTGTACCATCGAGGTTATGTTTGGATATGAGAAGGTGGATACTTTATAACATCCCAGACAAATCTCTGGTGTAAAGTCTGTCAGGACTAATAAACTTTCACCACGCAGGAATTATGACTTAAGGAGTTTCAGGACTGAGGGGAGCAAAGGAGAACATGCTCATTGCTTAAAGGACAGTCTAAATGTTATTTTTCCAAAGCCATTCATTAGTAATTTTTTTTGCCCATGAGAGTCATACTCCTATAAATGCTGTCTCATATATTTAGAGGCATAAAAGGTGACCGGCTCCTACTTAAATGAATGAAAACAGTGTTCCTTTCTAATCAAATTTTGAAGGAGATCTCTAATCAGCAATTTTTGAATGAGAACTGTAGCCAGCTAATCCATATCCTGTGATGCCTTCACCTTCCCATTTACCTTCTCACTGCCATTGCTCACATGGTTATTTAGCCGATCAGATGCTGAAATGTTGGGTTGGCATTTATTCAAGCAAAGTAAGCATTTTTATGCAGATCAAGGGAAAACACCTAAACTGTACTAAAGCAAGGAGCAGATGTCTGCAGTTTATCTTCCTTGATTTAATTTCAATAGAATTTACATTAGGTCCTCTTCATATTCAAGTTATCACATTAGGGAATCTGGGCTTGTGGTGAAGATTGACAGATATTTGAGAAATTTGTCCAGCATTTGGAGAGGACAAACTTACAGATAGGAGCAGAGAAATCACTGGAGTGGAGTTCATTCACTCTTCTAGAGCTGAAAAAGACACAGTGGATTGCTCTTGGGTTAGGTTCAGAGTTGATACCCTTTTCAAGTATTTTATCTGATGCAACACATAAAACTTCTGTATTAAGTCAAGGTTCTTTAAGGTATTTAGCCTTTAAACCGTCTTAGCTAAATATCCTGAGGGTTAATATTTTGGCTTATCTTGGAGGGGAACTTTACTGTCATTTACTTTAATTAATTTTCTGAACAGCTGTTAGCCACTACAGTCACAGAGTCCTGAAGGAGTTAGGACACTAGCTCCACTTCCCCTTCCTAACTCTTGCACTATTCTCTCAAGGCCTTAGAGCAGATAAAACCTTATTGTCCTCACTCATCTCCAATGCTGGAAGGGAGGCTGAGAGTTCAGGATTATATATATTATCTTCTCATTCCTCTGGAGAATCATGCTACTAGTAGCAAAGCAATTGTTCATCTTTTTTGGAGCTGATATTAGAGACTTGAAAGATGCCTGCTATTCTGGCTGTTTCACCAATTATTGAAGTAGACTTGGTGTCTGGAGTCTTTCAAAGGCAGCCCATCAATGATATTTCACTTTCCAGGTTAGAAGTTAAGCATATAAGTATAAAGTGAGCAAGAACCAAGAGATGCTAGCACTAAAGAAGGCAAAATGCCATGTGTCAGTGGTGCTCAGCATCACCAGGAGGCAGTGGTTTCTACTTCATGCTGAGTTCTGTGAAACTGCACAGCATTGATATCCCTTCTGTGCATCAGCCCTGCTGTGTGCAATTCAGAGTCTGGCACCCTGCAGTACCAACCCATGATGGGGACAATCTTCACAGCTGTTGGATGTGAGCTTTTACAGCCCAAACTTTAAAAGGTGTATGTGCAGAACAGGGAAGATTTCCAGTGCAAATCCAGTATGAGTCAAAATAACCAAGCACACTGTCTTAGAAACATTGTGCATTCCCACAGCATGCTGCTGTCTAAGACTGCAGAACACACAAGGTGACCCTCCTTGGTGGGCATGCATTATGTTCAATCAGTCCATTTGTTCTTCTGGCAGATGGGTAATTTCTTAAGAGCTGGCCTTTAGTTTTTCTCTTGCCAGAGTGTTTCTTGTGTGGTTTTTTAGAGTACCAATGACTTTCATATTCATATGTGAAAGAAGACACAGAATAAGTGCAGTATCACAACTGCTCTCACTCCTCAAGCAATACATGACATCAGATTTCAGGCAAGGTATATTGTTTGTCCAGACCTCAGAACAATTTTTATTTACTCTGGAACTAGCAGGCTCACTAGAAACACATACTGATTTAGGTTAAAAAAAATAATAATCAATCAACTTTTGCATTTAATCTTAGTTGCCATCTATCCAGGCTATTATAATTCAAATGTTTTTCCTTCCTCATCTCAGACAGAGTTTTTACTCTCAAATACCTGTTGAGGAAAGAGCTTTTACTTTCACGAATATACATTTATTCATGTGTACATGAACATATGAATTTGAAAATACAGGAACATTATCTATACCATATCAGACTGTGCACTTTATTCCTTGTCATGCTATCTTTAGTCATGAGTGGTCCTTAAAAAGTCTTCAGCAGAATATTTTAGCTTATTAAAAGTTGTATTATGATACATTTCCTACAGACTGGCCTACAGGAATCCTGAGACAGTGGTAATAAAGAATTTCAAAGCTGCAGCTAAATTATGCACCAGGAGAGGATATGTATATTTGAGACTGGACTTCAGACTTCAGACCAGTGAAAGACTGGTCCCACCCCCAAAAGTTTACTTCTAGTCCAAAACCATGATAAGGGGGAGAAAGGAAGTATCGTTAAACACAATGTGAATATGAGGAAAAACAATACAAAGAAGGAACTTGCCCAATATTACAAAGGAAAGCAGAAACAAACGTTCTCAAACACAGTTCTGATGCCTTAGTAGTAACTTTTTTTTTTTTTATTATTTCATGTTGCCTTTAATTCTTTTCACTTCACTTTAAATATTATGGTGACAGCTGCCTCACAGAAATCAAATAATGGAGGGAAAGCAGGTGTAAAGAATTTCTGGAACAAAAAACCAAGCAAAACAAGAGCTTTCACTTTCTCCAGGGTGCATACTGACTTGCCTGCTGTCTTCATCATAAGAAAACCACCCTACTTTGATATCTTCCCTAGTTTGTTTAAATAGATAATTTTTATAATCGATAGTGTTACTGTCTAAAGCAATCTGCTGCTGCATTAAAGATTAAACCAAAAGTAAGCCCTGAGTCAGTATGAATTAAAGGATCCTGTTTATTATAAGGGTAATTTAACCCTTAATACCCCTTAAGAGTAAAAATGTTCAAAGTAATGACCTTACTGTAAATTATATTCCCAGAAGGAATGAGTCTTAATTGTCAAACCAGAACAGTCCACCTCTATCATTTTGAAAAAAAGAAAAGCTGGATGATATGTATACATTATAAACAATTCAGTTTCATCTAATATTTTTCTTTGCAAATTTGCAAGCTGGCAACTTATACATGTTCCCAACATTTTCTTCATTAACAGGACAAAGAGACAACTTCTTTCTTATTCAACAACACAGTTCAGCTGAAATCCAGCAGTCAAGTAGACCGCAGAGAGGGGAAAGAAACAAGCAGCCCAGGAAACCTGCAAAGCACTAACCTTAAAGTACAGCTGGTTAAAGAAACAGTCACTCAGAAAATTACCTGAGTGCTATCCACTGGCATTCCCAGAAAGTGCAGTATTAAAGGTTTCACTGACCTGAAAGAGAGGAAACCCAGGCTCTGGCCACAGACCAGTGGGGTTGTGTGACCTTCTGTTCTGCACTTGGTTCCCCTGACTTAACACCAATACCTACATGTAAGCTAACCACTGTGAAGTTTATTGAGAGAAAATGAGCTCATCCAAACTAAATGTCTCAAGTGTGGCCACAAAAACCCATCCTGAAATTGTTTTTCTTTCTCTCCATTAAGTAGAAAAAAGACTTCTTGGCAGCTTGCTTAGCTGAGAAGGTGTAAACTCAGTGAAACAAATAATGGCCCAGCCTCTTCTTCAGGCTTTTATAGCAAGCAGTCATGTGTCACTCCCACTGCACTAAGGAAGGGAAGACTCTGAACTGTTAGAGAAGGTTTGGAGGAGGGCCATGAAGATGATCAGAAGGCTGCAGCACCTCTCCCATGAAGACAGGCAAAGGGTTGACAGACGGAGCGCTGGGGTTTTCCAGCCTGGAGAAGCAAAGCTTCGGAGAGACCCTTATAGAAGCCTTCCAGTACCTAAAAAAGGCTAATAAAAATAATACAAAGTTGTGTGGGGTTTTTTTTTTGGTTTTTTTGTTTGTTTGTTTGTTTGGTTGGTTTTTTTGTTTGTTTGTTTGTTTGTTGTTTTTTTTTTTTTACCAAGGCCTCTAGTGACATGAAAAGGGGCAACAGCTTTAAGTTTAAGAGGACAGATGCAGGGAGAATATATAAGGAAGATACTGTTTACAGTGAGGGTGGTGAGACACTAAAATAGACTTCTCAGTGAAATTGTGGATACTTCACAACATGTTAAAAGGTCAGGTTGGATGGGACTTTGAGTAACTCAATTTAGTGGAAATGTCCCTGACCATAGCAGGGTAAGTAGAAATAGACAACCTTTAATGGTCCCTTCCAATCTAAACCTTTAAATTTTTCTGTGATTATTTAAAAAACCTATTCTACATACCATCAATTCAATCAAAATTCTTGGTCAAGATAGCATTCCTTTCAGGCTTGGATTTGTGATGTTTGTGGTGTTTCATCCCAATGTTCCTGTCCTCATGAGCTCCTCTCTTTGTGATATAAATATGTAGCTTTACTGTCTCATGTGGGAAGGTTATTCATGGCATGGCTGGCTTGCATTATTTTAGTTGCTATATATTCACATCTCATTGCCTTGCAACCATGGTTTTGTTGACACATCTCTGGTACTGATTTTAACAGTTGTGCACATGTTCTTAAAGGCTATTTTAGTACAAGGCCCTTGAAAGCTTTTGAAGTGAATCAGTGCCTTTGAGAAGTCATAATTTACAGGCACACAAGAGGCATGACAATTTTGCCAGCTGGATCTGAAGCAAGGAATGGAAACAAGAACACTTTTCCTTAACTTAAGTAAGTACTGACCCCTGGTAATTATTTATAGGTCTCAGTCATCTCTCACAAATATATTCTCTGTTTTTCAGGGACCCTTTCATCTGAGGAAGGAATATGGTCCTGATCCATGCTCCCAGTTTGAACCCAGCTGCCCAACAAGCATTGCTGAGAGCTGACAAGGTAGAAACAAGAAAGTATGGTCTGAAAAACCTTGCAAACCCACCACTTAAATAAAATGAGGATCCTGTCCCTAATTTGCCCTAACTTGAAACAAAATCTATAAAATATTGTACAACCTTGGAGTAATATTGAAAAAAAATCCTGTGGCCAATGCATCTCTAGGCCAGTAAGGTATCATCAAATCTATATGAGAATTTATTTCAAGAAATGGCATCTTTCAGTGGGGAAAAACAATTGTTAAAGGTCAAAACAGTTTTTCTGTCATTATTAAAACAAAATAATTTTGGGTTCAGACTGAAAGTTGCCTCAGCATTTACCTTTACTTTTGTTTTGGTTTATTTTTTTTAGTATTTCTCAAATTATCTCCAATGAAATATGCTAAGTCTTGAAATTTTTAAAACGATGAGCAACATCCCTCTGAAAGAAATTATTTCAGGTCAGTGTGGATGGAATTTTTTTCAGTCAGTGAAGAAAAATCAATTATTCCAACAGCCACTGCAGTGCACAACTCAAGGGCAATGTGAGACCAGAAGACAAATTGGGAAAGAAGAACTGACTGATCATGTCCTAATACTTTTCAATGCAGTGCTACCTAAATTTTTTCAACAGGTTCCCTGTTAAAGCTTCCAGTTGAGTCTCATATCTTGTTCAAACCTTGCTAGGGTTGGTGTTAACAAAAATGAGCAAACAAAACAACACAAGGAAAATGAAAGAAAGGAAGCTCCATGTCTGAAACTAGAAGCTGAGAAAAGTATAAATACATGTTCACTATTTAGTTGAAGTAGAAGCCACCTTGACAAATATTTTATCAGTATTTAAATACTTCTTCAGATGCATAACCTTCTCCTACCTATTCTTTTTTTTTTCATCTCATTTGCTATAACTATCTTGGGAAAAATTTAGAGGAACACAT
Organism: Cettia cetti; assembly: GCA_013401135.1. Classification (NCBI taxonomy): domain Eukaryota; kingdom Metazoa; phylum Chordata; class Aves; order Passeriformes; family Sylviidae; genus Cettia; species Cettia cetti. Next base: position 97,263 of record VZUI01096311.1, on the reverse strand, counting down.
AGCTTCAAGACAGTCGATATATGATTATAAAAATATATGATGTAAAGCACAGTCGATATATGATTATAAAAATATATGATGTAAAGCACTACAGAAAACCAGAAGTTTTGTTAACATGTGACTTCTCCCAACAGCAACTCAAACCAAATCTAGATCTTTCCTTAAAAATGTAGGTAAGGATAGCAATTCTGTTTTCTCCTCTTTCTGCACACAAGGTCAAATGAAAAAAATTACAAGTCCCATCAAACTCAAGATCCAATCTTGTAAACAGCAGGTCACCTAGTTCTGTGTGCACCAATATGTATTGTTATCAAAACATTTTGATATTTAGGGGGAAAAATCTATTTCTAATTTCATTTTTCACTTCTCATTATTTCCCTATTTCTCTACAGCAAAAGTTAAATTGATTTCAGTGTAGGTGCACTAGCCTGAGAACTAGTCAAGATCTGTGTCTATAAAATGGTAGGATCACATGAAGTTTGCCATCTGGCCATGGGGCATAAATGTAGAATTAGCATCATGTTTTAGCACTTGTGACTCTCTTGCTTAGATGAATTTACAAATAGCTTGACATCCTGCAACAAGATTTTGAAGTAGTCTTCTTCCATAATCCTGCTTAAGATGAAAATAATTAGGGTGCCAAAATTAAGTGACCCAATTCTCATATGGGAACAGTATTTTCCTACTGCCAACAAGACTTGTCTGAAATAATTTTTGGATTCTGAATAAAAAAATCTAAGGCCATTGAGAAACCTTTATGAAGGAGTAAAGGAAAAGGATAGTAAATTAATTTTCATTTAATTGAGGATCAATGCCTTTTGGCTTTAAGCAACACCACTTAAAAGTCAGTCTGTTGCCTGAAAGTAATGTGCTTTTTATTGTTTGGCATAACTCCAAGGGTTGTTATAACTACAAAAACTGGAAAAAATTAAAAACTGATTCTGGTTCTTTTTATTCTGTTTACTTCTACATTTGCATGCACTCTGTGTTTCTTCAGTTTCATTGTTTTTCATGTTTCTGTGACTCTTTCACATTGTAATAGCAGAATGAAAATCGTGACTCTAAAGCCCTTAGAATTTCCAGAGCAATCACAGAGTAGGAGTTTTATCTGATACTACTTTTAATGCTTTTTTATTAAATGAATATATTTCAAGTTGATAGGTCTTTTTAAATCCTTCTGCTATGATAATCTGTATTTCTGATTATCTTATGCATAAGTACCAGCTTGAATTTTTCAAAGTGAAACCTCATTTTCTTATTTTCTGCAAAGCTTTGCAACATGCAGTTTTGGATTTTCCCACTGATGTTGAGATGAGGATTTGTATGACATTTCCAAGTTCTGAGAGTGATTTGATTTTCTTCTTCAAACTCCCCAGGTAACTTGTCCTCTTTTAAGCAATCATTCATGGCCCAGTTCAGCAAAAGCATTTAAGCACAGGTTTAATCCTCAGTGAAGTAAAGTACATAAATATGTTAATATGACTGCACGTCCTAAAGCTAACACCAAAAGGTGTGACCATTCTATCTCCTTTTGACTTCAAAAGACCAGTAGTCCAGATATTTCCAGATAGGCAACATATTTCATTTAATTAAAAAATAATATTAATAAAAAAAATCTTTCCTTGATCTTTCTAATCCTGCAAAAGCCAAAACTATTTCCTTCTAACTATTATCCCACTGCATATGATAATAAAATAGCTTCCATGGTTTTGGCAATGAAATCTTATTCCTTCCACTTGATAAAGAGACCTCCATACTTAAAACTGATACTCAAAAGTATCACTGCTTGATGTATTTAGATTCACCATCCTTAGTAGTCAGAGCCAGCTGAGAATTTTCCAGCAGAGTGGTATTCTGCTGAAAACACAGTTTCAGGGATGAAATATACTGCTTTTGGAAGTCCCCTTCCCCCTTGCCTGCCCCAGCAGGACCCAGCCCTTTGCTGTGCCTATGGGACTGTGATGAGAAGGAACAAGTTCAAAAAGAGCAGTGGGAAGCACCTGCCAAATCTCATGATGGTAACCAGAACGGAGAGATAAGATTAACAAACACTTTGGGAACCAGCTATATTTCTAAGAGCCAGCTGGATTGAGCCACCTGCAGCACTGTTCTGGTTTCAATGAAGCAGCACTTTATGGTGTTAATTTACTCATTCTTCTGTACTTACGATGTCAGGATCACTGAAAAGATACCACACACTACATTTTCATCTGCAAATTGACCCTAGAGTCTTTCAATTCCTGACGAAATTATTCCCTTGTACAAGAAAAGCCAACAGCCTTTGTTCACTATAGATCAAATTTAGCAATGCTTCATTCATTAAAGCAACATTTTTAGGCCTGAAGCATCATAGAATCACTGAATGTTTTGGGTTGGAAGGGACCTTAAAGATCATCCTGTTCCAACTTCCCTGCTGTGGACAAGGACACCTGTCCCTATACCAGGTTGCTCAGAGCCCTATCCAGCCTGGCCTTGAACACTGCCAGAGATGAGGCATCCACAATTTCTCTGGCCAACTTGTTCCTGTGTCTCACCACCCTCACAGTAAAGAAATTCTTCCTAACATCTAATCTAAACCTACTCTCTGTCACTTTGAAGCCAGTCCCCCTTTTCCTATCACTGCATTTCCTGATGAAGAGTCCCCCCTCATCTTCCTTGTAGGCTCCCTTCAGATACTGGAAGGAATCTATATACAGTAATAAAATATGTATTGTTATAAGGCTCATTTGTAAATGTATTAACTCTCAGGTCCTAGCAAACTTTCCTTTGATTTCTACTAGGACATCTGCTTTATTTTTTCCCCAGCCTTTAGGATTGGAATATAACCACTGCTTACAGTATCCTGTATTACTGGGTGTGGATGGCATTCCTATTTTAGGATGGATGGGCAATTCAATGTTTGTATTCCAGGATCCTTGGGCAAGCTCCTACTGTTGTTTACAGAACATTTTTCTAAAGTGCATTTGTAAGCGTCATGCTGAATAATGGCTATTAGGGTTAAATGTGGTATGGCATTTGGAAACATTGCAAGCTCAGAACCTTTCACAATTAATAAAAAAGGGGAAAAAATCATAGAATGCTTTATGGCAGTGTGAATTTACTGTACATCTATGTGCTGACTGCATTTATGTTACATTAGCATGAAAATCATGCCACTAATGAGAGTGCATTTTAAGAAACACTAACAATGATATCTGAGAAAACCCAGAATTCAACAATTGGCTGCCAAAAAAAAAAAAAAAAAAAAAAAAAAAATTACTGTTCATATTTTTAAATGTCATGTTGCAAAGGTATCTTGGTTTCTTTTCAAGCCCTGCAGGCATTGTATAAAATAGGCTGTGCTGCTGAAATTACCTGGCAGTGACTGGCGTTCAGTGATCATTGTTCCTGCAGTATGGCTGGGAATTCAGAAATTCAGCAGTCAGCATCTGATTAGCCACATTTAATCATCAGGAGCAGCAACCCTAGGAACATATGCCCAATCCTACTAACTCTGCCTTGTCTCCATCTCCACAATAAAAATGTTTCCCCATCTACAGCTTATATGCACACAAGTAACTCAAGGGTGGAGTATCCATAGGACTCTTGCATCACCTCTCCAATGATGAAAGATTATTTCTTGATTTGCTTTGAAGCAAAACTGTAACTTTTCCAGAGTGGTCTGTGAATTTGGCTGGTAATGAGATTACTGCTCCTTTTCTAGATATGAATGGTTCATTTTAGATCAGAAAGGTTCAGTTTACATTACGTTACATTGTTAAACTTAAAATGTACTCCTTGCATTGCAGGTTCCCTTGGGATTCTTGTTTAAAATACATATCAAAAAGTAATTATTTGCTACTTTATTTAAGCCTGCCATATGCTGGCATGAAAAGACAGATTAGGAGTAAAATTCATTTTCTTTAGGAAAAAAGGTGATGGGAAGCTTACAAAATCCACCTTGTAGTGAACCTAATTTTAATAAAAATATTTTATTTCTTTTATAAATATAAAAATCTTACTAAAGCAGGCTAATAAATTACTTCTTTTATTTTCTGAGAAAAGTATAAAGAGAGAACTATCATGCAGTAATATTGAAGGACATGTTTAAAACATGTCCTTCAATTTTACTGCATAAATCAAAAGAATTTAAGTGCTTTGCTTTATATATATATATATAATTTAATACAAAAATGAAAGTAAAGTTTTAAGCATTTTGAGCAGCTATTCAGACTGCAACAAAGTGAAAACGTACATCATTAAGTCACTGAGACTTGTCTATGGCTTATAAGTAACCATTGCCATTCTTGTTAAACAGGGACCCACATGCAGAGCAAAACTGCTAATCACTGTTCCAAAAACCTTGATTTGAGATAAAATAACTTGAAAAAAGAATTCTTGTTACTTTGCCCATGTGTGCTCCAAATTACAGAAAAAGGAATGTGTAAATACTCTACTCAGGCATACAAATATTTACAGGCTGGTTTAGCAGCCCAGTGGAAAGGCTCTATCCTGACAGTCTACCCTGACTCTGTGCCTGGGTACCTTCAAATGGCTACACAGAAGCTGCCACATCTACAGGGATATGCCTGCCCAAGTTCATTGGCATTCATTTCACTCAACAGAAATAACGTCTCTTTCAGAATTTCCCTAAGCATCCAGCGGACAGAGACATGCATGGGCTATATGCTGTTCCTTTTTCTGACCTTTCCTACTTTTGGTCAGTGCCAAAGTTAGGATGCTGAGCTGCACAGAGACTTTTGCTCACCCCTGGCCCAATGTTTGAACAGATCTGGTCCATGGCTTAGCTACTTATGATGTCCTAATATTTAGGCTCAACACCTAGATGGACTTAAGTTTTACTTAGGTATGAAATTTAGGATGTTTCCCCTGAGTGTTTGCAGAAACAAACCTCCTAAACAGAAAGATTCTGAAAGTCTTCTTTAACAGCAAACTGAAACCTTCCCTTTTGCCTATGCAGCTGTCAGCCTCTATTCTATGTCCTAGCCCCGCTAAGATTTGCTGCTGTCTTTTATGAACATCAGAATTGCTTTAGTGTTGCAATGTCCTAAGAAGATATGCCTTTTTCAGGTAATCTAGATCCATCAATCTGTCCAAAACTAGTACATCATTCCATAGTCAGTAATTTATTTTGTGTCCGTTAATAGGCAATAAAAAATGCAGTGAAATATTTTAGTGTGAGGAGTATAGTTGAGTATAGGTTAATAAAATCTAAGTTATTCTTCATGGCACATTATTTATCCACAGTAATTTATTAGGTAGATTAATTTACTAGGTAGATGTGTGAAATCCCATTGTAGTCAGTTGAAATTTATGTTCTGGATGCTCTTTGGCTTTTCTTAATTTATAACTTCAAAAGACATTTACTTTCCCCACAGAAATTGAATAACAACCAGGAGTTCTAGGAATTGCATGATTTCTGGTGAAAAAACAAGGTGTTGATTAATGATGACCTCTTTTACAATTCAGAGTTGAGAAAAGCTTTAAAACTGCTGCTTTTTAAAAGTGATGCATTTCCTGTTGAAAGCACTGTAATGGTTAGAAATATTTTGGGAATTAAAACACTTTTGAACACAGACTTGAATGGGTAAAAATATATACATAAATAGAAGCATCTACCTAAGACAATTTTTAAAAGAATTTAAATTAAACTATTGTAGTTTATATTCTACAACAAGCCCCACTAGATTGAATATGGGAATAGAGCACTAGCTAATGTGGATTTATGAGAAAAGATTACACAACACTGAAAATGAAAATATTATTAATTAACTACATGAGAAAACAGCATCGTAAAGCACTTGAGGGTGTTTTCTGAAAACTTCATTACTGATAGTAAAAGCTAAAAACTTAAGAAAAAAGTTCTCCCCTCTCTCTCATAATCTGTGGAGTTAGGAGCACAATGTGAGTCTGGTCTGTGAGCAAAATGCTGTCTCCCTGGAAACTGCTAGAAATTGTCACTTCAGCTGATCCTGAAATGAGAGATAGGAAATGAGTGTGAAATCCTCTGTTGCGGAGGTTAGCATTTTATTAACAAACACCTGCAGTTTGACGTTTAACAGGACCTGAAACATATGATTTCCTAATTGCTGCAAAAGGCACTGAATCTCCTTTACAGTTGCATCTCTCCTGATAGAGGTCCTTCCTTTCGCTGTTATTTTCCTGCCTGTTTAACAGATTGTAGCTTCAAAACAAATATATTAATATCTCTCTTACATAATTTCCTAATTATCCCCCTCTCTATCTCACTAAAAATGCTAAAAATTACATTAACACTTTCCAAGAAGCAAACTTAACATGTTTATTTAATGCCATCATTGTGACTTTATTACGAAAACTATAATGTGTATGCTAGGCATAGATCTACGACTGCTCAAAATAAACTCACACTAATGAACACCTTGTAAACCAAAGTTGTAGGAAAGGAACATTGATTCAGTAGCCAACCAGCCAGTATGCATCACAAGAAACAGCTCTCTTAAAACTAACAGCAGTGAGGCAACAGTACTTATATTTAGGCTGATGCCCTTCCATTGCATGACTGTTCCCACACTGTGTAACCCAGCTATATATGGGGCAGTACTGTGGGCTAAAGCCAATGTGTCTTTAGATTTCTTGAATAAATCAGTGCTTGAAGAGGAAAAAAAGTAATATGAAAACCAAAGTCTTGTCTATCATGTGTTCAACACAATATCCATTTTCTCTCCATTTGGAAGGCAGGCTCTTAGTTTTCTACTGCTGCAGAGAAATTCATTCTCTAGATACATGAGATACAAAACATCTTCACATACAACCCAGCTACTTCACAGAAGCTCATAGACTTGGGTTGAAGTCTGAGAGGTCATCTAGTTCCAGTCTCCCCATGGGTAGGAACACCTTTCATAGGACCAGGTTGCTCAGAGCATCCAAACAGGCCTAAACCACTGCCAGGGTGGAGCATCCTCAAATGATCTAGGAAACCTGTTCCAGTGATTCAGGACCCTCATAGTACAGAAATTATTCCTAATATCTAATGTAAACCTATCCTCTTTCAGATTACACCTTCCCCCCTTGTCCTGTCACTGCATGTCCTTGTAAATTGTCCTTCTTCATCTTTCTTGTAGTCTCCTTTTAGATGCTGGAAGGCTGCAATTAAGTCACTCTGAAGTCTTCTTTACTTAGACAGAACAAACCTTTACTGACAAGAACATATTCCTGCCCTGGTATCTTGGGCATTAGTAGAATTCTGCAGTGAACAAGATTTGAAATAGGACTCTTAACTTCTTCTAGAGTTTGCAGGAAAATGACGAATGAGGGAGTATTGCAGAAAGAGTGCATGAACACCACATTTGACAACTGGACTCTACACTTGCTTTCTCTCACATGTTATCAAAGCAATGCTGGGGATATGTTTTGGATTGCAACAACCACAGCTCCACCACTGATGGCAGTTTCTTTATCCATCACCATGTAAGCCTTCAAGCTGTTGATCTGCCACAAAAAATGTTGTAGCAGTCAATGGATGGTGACATATAAAAAGCTAAATAATATTTTAGTACTATGGAAATAAAGCAAAGCGTCAACTGAATCTTATTAATTTAATATTAGGACACCCCTCTCCCCCACCTCCACACACCCCCCCCCAAATGAAACATTTAAATCTTGAGCTGTTCACACTTTGGTATCTCCATCTGTAATACAACAATGTCACTACCCCTTTTTGTAGCATGCTATAAAATTCTGCTCAGTAACAGCTAAGGAGCCCTCAATTCATGCAGAAATTGATGTCTTTTTCTCTAAAGGACAGTCTGAATGACATGTCATACAGAGAGCATATGGGCCCAAACATTTAGCAGTAAGGGTAAGATGGAATGGTGAATCTCTCTTTGTTTAGTGATCATTTACACTTTGATGAGTGGGAACCACTTAAAACCAAAAAAAGTATGTGATCATGAAATGAAAGAAAGCATTATCTCTATTACAATGCAGCCTTTAATATCATGATCATACAGTAATAATACTAGGAAATTAACTAACACTTAATTTCAGTATTCCACAGCTTTGAAAAGGTGAGTTTGCAGTTCATTCTGTAAGTAATTATACATACATATATATAACTGAGGCAATACTCTCTTTCAAATCTTGATAGAAACTCTTCTAGAACACACTTCACAGGGTGAAATTAGAAAAAGTGAGTACAGGAGAAAAGTGATGGAAATTGAAGGCAAAAGACTTCTTTGAAAGAGTCAAATATTATTTTAGATATTATATCCCAATGTATTTGCAAAAATCTTTACAGAAACACTAGGTATCAAAAACATTGATAATAACATTATCAAAACAAGGGACAGTCATCAACAAACTAAAAACCAAACAAATATTAAAACATCATGTTCTAATTCTGAATCAGCACACATCTTCCATGCAAGAACATGGTCTCTCAGTCCCAGACTGACAATTTTAAAACCAAATATTCTCCTATACATCCTATCTTGCCCTTCCCCATATTATTAATATTTAGACAGATTACCTACCTTTTAATTTCTTTGGATCTTTTTGTTACATTTGTAGAGGAATTAATCTGCAGATTTGCATCTTATAACTACAATATAGAGAACATAAAATTGATTAGTCTGACAAAATATTGACAACCGATGAATTAAAATGCATGCAGAAATTTCCTTACATTTCTAGATGATATCAGAAATTATAACTGACTTCTGTTTCTGCAAACGTTGGAACAAAAGACCTTTCAAGGTCCCTTCCAACCTGGGTTCTCTCTGATTCTATGAAAAACCACCAAACTTTATCAGGACAAACTTTATCCTACTATATATATTTTTTTAATTGAACATATCATCCTGAACAGAACTCTTATGAATAATTATTTTCTTAGCTACTCACTAAAAAAAAGTTGTTGAGGAGAGAGGATAAATAGAGGAGTTTGTGTATGTGTTTTAAGTGCACAAGCAACAGAGAAGTAGTACAGCTAGTGTCTAAGGTGACAGCTAAAGGACATACAGGTCAGAATGTGAAGAAACAAAAAACAAGGCTCATGGAAAGAGTGTGAATAGCTCTCTGGCTGCCCCTATCTAAACACATAGAAGGGAACATTCTTATTAGCAAGAGGATGTCACTAGTTGAGTTTTGATTGCTGCATGTTTCTGCCTGTAAACAACTAATAGAGTAACACAGTGCAAAATCTGGAATTATTAGCAAATTGCTAATGCTACTTCAGAATAAGATTTTTGTTAACTTGAAGAATATGAAACAGAGAAAAGTATAGCACTACCAGTATAAGGTTCAATGTTGAGTAAGATGTTCATGTTAGTGGACTTTTTAAAGTTACTGGGGTGCATCAGGAGCAGCAAGGACAGCCAGTCAAGGAAGGTGGTTTCCCCACTCTACTCTGTGTTGGTGCAGCCTTACCTCTAGTCCTGTGTGCAGTTTTGCACACCAGAATATGAGAAATAAAGGTATTAGACAGCACCCAGAGGAGGGCTACAAAGATGTTGAAGGGCCTACAGAGGAAATCATATGAGAAGAGTCTGAGGCCATTTGGTTTGTTTATCTTAGAGAAGAGGAGACTGAGAGGAGACCTCACAGCTTTTACAGGTTCCTCCTGAGGCGAGGCAGAGGGTCAGCACTGATCTCTTCTCTGTAGTGACCACTGACGGGACTCAAAGCAGCAGCATCAAGCAGAGTAACGGGAGGTTTAGGTTGAATATTAGAAAAAGGTTCTTCACTTAGAGGGTGGTTGGGTACAGGCTCTCCAGGGACGTGGCCACAGCACCAAGCCTGACAGAGTTCAAGAAGTGTTTGGACAACACTCTAAGGTACCCAGTATGACTCTTGGGGGTGAGTGCTCTGCAGGGCCAGGAGTTGGACTCAATGATCCTTGTGAAACCCTTCCAACTCAGGATATTCTACAATTCTATGATTAATAACCTCTGTTCCCTGAAGCGTCAACCCCCTTCCTACAGCTGCAGTATTCTAATCCTGAAGGAAAGCAAAAGGACCTACAATCTATGAATTTATGAGTCCTTACAAGGCCATTACACTGATTACAGCATGATCTTCTTCCTTTTTCACTGGCCCCACACAAGTTCCCCAAACACATATACTATCAGGAACTTTAGAATATCTGCTGCCTGTAGGCCAGGTCTGTAGCCAATCCCCAAGAAGACACCTCCTGCCAAGCAGCAAAAATATATGCAGAAATTGTTGGACTTGTTTCATGGAAGCAGCACAGAGAAAATGTTTTAAGAAGGAGTAATTCTTCTCCACCTGGAACTTAAAATACATGCATGAGATATTAACAATAGAGAAAAATTGTTGGCAGAAAAAAAACCCAAATATTTTTATTGATGTAGAAATTAGTTACTGGATGAGGAAAAGGCAGAATTTAATGTACCAAGGGCTTCCAACATGTTCACAGTCAATCTATGCTTATCCCAGAAATAAAAAAAAAATCTCTGCTGGTTACAGGAACAGAACCTAAGCAACTCTGTTCCTTGTGGTTATATTTCTATTGAATCTGTTTTGAGATCTTGCAGATGCAAGCTTGTGATGAAAACTGTACTCGTAGAAAGCAGATCTGTCTGCTAAAATTCATTAACTATAGTGCTGGGGAAACAAACCAACCAACCACAACAAACCCCAGCATTTGATATAGTTTCTCTTTCTTAAATGCTTTGCATAGTTAAAATGCACTACTGAGAGATCAGCAGCAAGAGTGTAAAAAAGAGAGGAACAAAGTAGAGCAGGCAAAAAAGAACAGTTGCATTTTCAGTTGAGGAAAGTTTATTTTACTCACATCTGAGAAGAATAGTAAAGGATAAGTAGGAGGAAAAAGAACAAAGGAGTAAAGAAAAGCAAAAGAAAATTAGAAAGAAATAAGAAAATTATACTGCTCTCCTTCAAAAAAAAAAAAAATCAAACCTGTGCAGATGTTTAGTAGTGAATCCTAAAAAGCACATGATTTTGAAAGCTGTGGATCTTTGCATGTTTTCAAATAAAAAACTTCTTTACATAAAATAAAGCTTTTCTTTTCTCTAACTTTCTTGGGTTCCAATTATGCTTTTCTCCTGGAATATATTCACTGTAATACAAATTCTCTTAGAAACCTGACCCATTGCCATTAGCAAGAAAAGTGAGATTAATTTTTTTCCAGAGTACTCCAGAGTTGGCACTGTCATTCTTCATAAAATAGATTAGATAAGTGCAACTGTCAGAATAAAGATTAGAAAATGCTAGTGTACTCTATTCTTATGATTTCTGCTCACCATACCTCATCACTGACATCTACCTTTCCAGTCAGATTTTAACAGTGAAGCAATGAGTAGAACAGGCCTTTGTGGCCCTAACACTACATCAGTAGTACTCAGAGAGGTACAAAAATATTTGAATAATTGTGCACCACTGACTTACATAATTTCTAAAGTAATGCTAGAGAAATCAGTTTCCCTGGATACTTCATTCTGATATTTGGGATTTGAAACAGTGCTTTGGTTATAACAGCTTCACAATATTTTGGATTTTTTCCATGCGTAGCCCATTTGATGGTTTTCTTGGTTGACTCCCTCTCATCTATTACTATGCTCTCCCTCAATGTCTCCTTACCACTAGCAACATTCTTCCCACATAGATTTTCATGACTGCTCACTCATGCCAAAAATCTGATTTCCAGCTTATGTCAAGATTTTCTAAGACCACAATACTTTTACCTTTCCTAAACTCTCAGACAGAAATTGACAGAACTCAGTAAAAAATTTATTACTGTCCTCTGAGGACCAGCTAATGCTCTAACTTGTAAAACTCATATAGTTTTTTATTAATTCAGACTTTGCTTTTGGATACATGGCTACTCATTAAGTCCTTACGGAGGTATGGGTTTGTTCCTGAGAATCTGATTTACAGGCTAACAGAAGCTTTGTGCCAGCCTGCTTGTCTTTGGCAATGAAGTGACTGCAATCTGAAGCAGAACTGCTGAAGTTAACCTGGAGTCTACTGTACATTTTGTAGAATATTTTCAAATTTGAGTAGAAGGAGAAAAGAAGGTTAGATAAAATTGTTTCCTCAAAGGTGTGTCCTTTCCTGTGCATCAGGAGTATATACATTTATATATATATATATATATATATATATATATATATATGTCTCAGTTATAGAATATTAGTTTATTAACAAATTATATTAATTAAAGTTGATTATCATCATTTCCACACAGTAGATCACCTTTTACAGAAATATTTATGTAGTGTGTGAAATACCATCCCAGAAAAACTTTTGATGCCTTCAAAATTTCTTTCTTAAACGTTCTGAATGGCGTGAAAGGGAGAGGGATAAACCAGTAGTGTTTACGAAGGAGTGCTGGTTCATACACAGGGCCTCAAAATATAGTGAATTGAGTAGAAAAAGGATCAGTCTCCTATTGAAGATAAAAACGACTTCTGGGCTTTCACAAAATCAAACTACTTTTATGCAACTGGTGCAGACAACAATGAAGTAATTAAGCAAGAACTTCCACACAAACCTCTTTAGTTTCATCATATGCAGAATCCCTTACTTCAACTACCAGCAAATGCATCAGCATTTAGTTCATTCTCACAGGAAACAGATTTTAAAACACATTAAGGGTTGCATCGGGCATCTTTTAAATTCTGCTTCAGGCTTTGTACGGCTGAAGTTACAGCACGCTCTGAACATCACACACAAGCAAAACATGAAGAAACTGCCACATCAGCAAGTCTAACCAAACATAACACTGATATGGAGAATTATGACATTGGATAGTAAAGAGCAAAATACTGCAGCTGATCTAAATGTAATAAGCAAATGTTTTTCTTACACTCTTTTTTTATGTATAGCAAGGGAAGAAAAGTATGATCAAAATAGTAGCTCATTTGGTAAATAGGCCAACTCAGCTGACAATCATGTATTGCAGACACTGATATGGAAAGGCAGAAAACCATGCTGAGGTTGCACTTACTTGTTAATTAAGTCATTACTTGGCTAGATCCTCTCATTTTTGCTCACAATTAAATGGCATGAAAGCTGATTTGAAGTTCACAATTGCACCTTCAAAATTCAGATAAAGGCTTATCTTTCTGATCTAGAAAAGGTATCAGAAGAAAACTCTAAAAATCCTCAAGTGAGGAAGGTATGAAGAAAAGTGTTTCACCAATTCTAAGCTCTGTTTAAACCAGAAGTCATGGTGGCCCTGAAAATGCTGACAGGCACAGTCAGTTCTGCATTGGTTGCCAAAAAAATGCCATATCTACTCTTTCAGTTCCTTGTACAGAGCAGCTTAGTGCTCAAAGGGTCATGGTTACCCTTGGACACTTTCCAGCCCTTCTGAAACATTTAGGCTTTTTGTCAACTCTAGCTCCCTTTTCTGAGGCACACAGCCAACAGCCTTGAAGCACACAGCAAAGACACAAAAACTCCTCCCTGCAATGTAGGAACACTGGAGGTTCAGCGAGGGAAACTTCACTTCCTGCATCTCAATGCAACTGCATTATGGCTGACATTACTTGGTCATATTCCTAATTAGTTTTTCTCCTGATACAAAAGATAACTTACCTGGACAGAGACAGGGGAGAAAGTGCCTCTTGACTTTCAGTATCTCAACAAAAATGTTTTCTTTAAGGAGTAAGACATCTTAGAAATCTGATAATGTCTTCTCCTAGAAGGAAAAGAAACCCACTCAATTCCAAAGAGGTAGAGGAGCAAATTACCTCATTTTCCTGAGAAAACTCAACAGCATCTCATCTCTGCCAATTAACCAAAACAAAACTTGAACTTAACAAAAATAAATATATTAAATGAACCAATGAACAAAAAATAAAAAACTGCCAAATTCTCCATATTTGTGACCCATTAATCTCCTCACTTTTTGTGCTTTCCACCTTCCTGGTTTTGCCAAGGTTGCTCAAGGTCCCGAATTTTCTCATCCATGCAGAAGATGTAGGGATTCAAAATAACACCTTCAAAATTTCTTGATATTATTGAAAAAAATCTTCTTTGTATTAATTGCATAAGAAGTGAATGAATGGAGTGTCCAAGTTTAGAACAGACAAACCACTGTTGCTGGTGTGACAGACAGTTTGGGGGCATAGAGGACTAAAGATTGAGCTGTTAGTACCCATAATATGTTCCTCTAAGAAGGAACAAAAGATGAGCCAATCAACATCAAAAAAGAATTTTCCTTCCCAAATACTTTGACCCATTCTCATTAATTATTCCTTGAAAGTCAACTCATTTTGTCTATCTTTTGTCTGCTTTCAGAATCCCTTTTCATTGGTAACCTTACCAACAGTCCCAAACAAGGAGAAATACTGAAAACCACAATAACCCATAATACAACATTCTGTTTCCAAAATTGTGAAACACAGCCACAACTCAGTGCAGGTTGCAATTTTAGGTTCTCTAACCAAAACCAAACAAACAAACAAAAAAAAACTGGTAAAAATGAAGCAAACAGTCTCAGGGATTTATTAATTTTTTTTCACTTACAAAAGAACACTGGAAAGGCAAGAGTGAGATGGATTGCCTGGAGCTCTAATAGTGCCTACTACTTCAGGATTACACAATGAGAAATTCATACCTAGTTACTTAATAATATTGATAGCAGCATCAATCTTGCCAACTGAAAATGGCTAATCTACTTTAGCAGAAAGTTCATCAAAGGTTAAGTCCTTTTTTATTCTATGTTATTCTTATCTGCAGAAGAAGAAGGGAGTCAAGAAAAGGACCTTCTAAAGAGCATTTGCAGACTATTTCTATAAATAGGCTAATATGGGCAATTCACATCTAGGAAGGGAGAGAGGAATGAAAACATATAAATTCTTAAGAAAATATTATAGCACATAGATTGGAATGGTTACTGCTTAGGAGATTGAAGAGTTTTAAATGAAAGTAGCTGAAGCAGAATAAAATGGTTTCCCACAAAAATGTTAGATTCTAGGAGGTGAGTTGGTGATGAAATGCTGAACTGGCAGGAGGCCAGTATTGTCCAGTTTCATTCCACTGAGCAGGAGGGATAATGTCAGCTGACATGCTGGCAGCAAGAAAGGCCTAGGAGATGGATGACAGTTTAAACACAGACTGGTCCAGCAGTCAATGGAAAGCTTGTTGCAGTGACCAGATTAATTGTTCTATCCACTGGGATTTGGAGTATTTCAAAGTAACTACAGAATCCACCTGTCAGGGAAGCAGGTGGGGAAAGCTCAATCCCATCAACTGAAAATGCACATGACTGGTGATAGAGCAGATGTAGCACCAAGACAGACAGCAGGCAGTATCCTCATCAGTGTGACACTGAAGTTAATACAGGACAACTTTACTGACATCTTCAGAATTGACTTCAGATTTACACAGAAACTAATGAATTCAGAGTATGGCCATATTGAAATTTCCTAGCAAGTTCCCAAAGAAGACGCTTATGAAGAAAATCCACTGGTCTGCGAAAAGAAACTGTACTTAATACATGTCAGAATTTCAACCATGGAATAGATGTTCAGCAAAAGTAAATGAGCACACTTCCATAATACCAGCCCCTAATATCTTCGTGGGACAGTGGTGATATTTCCAGAGCAGTCTCTGCAAAGCAGATGTTGAAACAGTTTGTAAAATTACTAGAGTAACTAATATAAATATTACTCTACCCTATTTCACTGAAACTGAAAATCCAGTCTTGCTGTGCATAACCACACTGAGGATTTTACTGTGGGAGGAGCTTAGCCAGATGGGAGCCTATCAGGCCACAGGCTTTAAAAACACAGGGAATCTGAAGACACCTTCCCAAAAAGAGAGGATTATGAAATGGATAATCTGGGTGCAATCCAGACTTGGGTAGGATTTGACTAAATAATTATAACAAAGCCCAGAAGAAATCATTATAAATATGCTGCTCTTAGAATAGGGACCAAGTCTGTAGTAGGGACAGCGGGTATAGGAGTAAAGATAGTAAACTGGTGACTATCTAAGTCTGAAAATAATTTCAGCAGAGGGAGAGGAGTAGCCACCTGAAGGCTGGAAGAAGAAACCAATTGTAGGGACCAATTGACCCAGGAACAAAGACTTCCAAGCCCTCACCTAATGAGCATGAGGGAGAGGAACTGCTCTCTGAACCAATTCTTGAGAGAGGAGGCATCTGAACAGGCTAATGGCAAAATGCTGACAAACTCAATCATACTCGACTGGAGTGCTTGAAGAATCCTTCTCTCCCTCCCTGGGTACTGGCTACTCAGTGTCCAGGGAGGGGGAGAGAGATTGTGCAAACTCATAACCAGATAATTGCAGTCTACACCATCACCCACTTTTTATTTTTCTTTGGAAAGCATTCTGCTTTTAACTTTAATTCAAATTCTATGAATGGGGTTAAAGAACTAGTAAGGAGGGATATGACTTAAACTTTAATGTAAATCAACCTTTTTCATGAGTAGCATTGTGGGGAAATATGAAAATGGACTGTGGTTCACTTCCTACTTTAGAAACCCAAATTAACCACTTCATCTTTGATGAGATCATCTTTCTCTGATGTGTTTGTAATTTATTTTCGTCTTTAAGGTCAAAAAGACTCCTAGCTCACCTAACAGGTAAATATATTCACCTTTTTTTTGGTTCTGTTTAAAGTCTCTTTCCTCTCTGGTATAACTTCACTGATGTAATTTTGATATAGCAAACAATTATACCAATCATATATTTCAGGAATCAAATACTTCCCTGACAATATATCTGGTTGCTTCCTAACTTTTCTCAACTGAGGAAAAAAGACATTCCTTAACTTAAAAAGTGGACAGGAAATTTAACACAGTCACAGAACACAGTCCACAGATTGGAAGATAATAATCACATCTTCCCACAGATGTCAATTAAAAATTTAGGTCATGAAAGGAAATGATGAAATTATTTCTCCAACTCCCTCTATTTCTTGCATCCTACTCTCAACTTCAAAGTATTTGACCCCAACATTATTATTCTTTCCAAACTTTTGAAACTATTGTAAACTGTTATAGCTCTAATCATATTAAATGAAACCAGATTTCCTTAATTAAAGCACCGACTATGGCTGGGTGCCATACAAGCTATCCTACAGCAATCAGCAAGAAGTTTTAAACACTTGGTTCAATACAAGAAATGAGGAGTAGAAGTACTGTCATAATCAACCAGCTGCCTCTCTTGAATGCTGGAAAGGGGTTAGAGGGCAAAATAGAAATCAATGTAATAGCAGCCAGAACAAATTTAAGAAAACTTGTGAAGCATACTTAGAAGGGATGGAATGCAAGTAAGTGAAACTTTTTTATTACTTTTAAAATGCTATGAAGGTGCTAAGGAATAAATGGGTTTTTAAAACTCCCAATGCAATCTGTCTGGCATACCGTATTCCTCAAGAAGGCCAATCAGATAAAAACTCTGGAGGTAATTGAAGAATCTGCAATACTATTGAATAATGATTTCTTTTTAAATTGGCCTGGCAATCATAATGCAGTAGAGGCAATAAATACATTTAAAGAATAAATATTAGGTGTTTTACCGAGATGCACTGTTAAAGATTCTAAGCTTCAGTGCAGAGAATAGAACAATCTAGATAAACAGGTCAAAATGTCATTCTGTTGATTTCACTTTTCTTCATTTTTGAATGCATGTCCTTGAATAATTACAGCCGTTATACAAGAGATGCTAAGAAACAGCAGGTTTGTCTGTTACTGTGCCTGAAGGAAAACAACCATCAAACAATCCCTTCAAATATCTAATAACTTCAAATTGAGCGCTTACAGTTTTGGAGGTACTCTTGAATTTGCTTCCTGCTGAAATGCTTTGGTTGCCAGTATGGGAAGCAGTGTAAAGTTAAATTTCCAAGTGTCTGTTTAGATTCAAGAGGTAAAGGAGGTAATTTCTATTTTTATAAGCTGGCTAACTTAGGCACATTGCTCATCCCTTCACCATTTCCAAACTTTATTCTCATTTTCAGGTGTCTACAAATAACTGTCACTTGGATTTGCAATGTTTTTCGTCAAATAGGATTTGCATTTGGATGCAATTAGAGTGCTTAAGTAAGACCAGTGACAAATGTAAGACTTTTAATTTAATTTTCTAGAATAATAGTGAAAAACTCTTCTATTCCTGCGTGACTTCTATTCGTATTCTGGAAGAAAAGGATGTAAAAGTAGTATGCATCTATTTTACTCCAAAAGAAACTACTTTAGAGAAATCTGACAATGATTCATTTCTTTCTTTCAACTGTTCTGTCACTTTTTCCACCCAAGCATGACATCAGAATTTGTCAGGAAAGTCTGTCTTATGGCCTAAGTGGGGTTATGGAGCACTCAATGAATGATTCATTCTGCTCATAATGAAAGGCAGTATGGTATTTACTTTTGTTCTCAGAAATTTAAGAAGAGAAAAAGTGTTTAAATTCCTTAATAAGTAGAGCTAGTGCAAAATCAAGAGATGTTAAATTCATTCCACATTCAAGAGCCTTTTCACAGGTTAAGTTCTATGCTACTTGGATGCCAACAAAATGGTAGAGAAATTCCAACCACTGAAACAGCATCCTCTCTTCCCTGGCTGCAGCACCACAATCTCCAGATTCTGGCTTGGTGGTGGTCCTGCACCCAGGAAATTTTGTCCCTGTAACATCAGTTTGCTGGAGAAATTCTCATGGCAATCATGTGAAAGGTTGTAGAAAATTCTTGATGAAGCTTCTCTTCTGCACAGTTTTCAGTTTTTATCAGTTCTGGCAGATTATTTAATCAGCCAGATTTACATCGATAACCTAGTAGTGAAGGACTACTTCAGCACCATGGGCTCTCTAACCCTCTATCAACACTTCTGTTTAACAACATGTAAACAAACAGAAGGACTACCAGGCTAACGCTGGGAATTGCCAGAAAGAATGGTTGTTCATCTCCGGAGAGCCTCTCATCTGTTCTGAGAAGAAGCTCATTGTTTTAAGTGTCAGAAACAAGCAATGGTTCCAATTCATTTCCCTCTGTGGTTCAGTTTTGCCTTGGTGTAGAATTTAGCCAAAAGACAAACTCACATTTGCTTGGGACAAAGGAAAAAAAAAAAAAAAAGAAATTAAGACTCTTATGGGATGTTGGTTTTTTGTTGTTTGGTTGTTTTTTTTTAATAGAGAGGTAAGGAAGATTTATACCTACTGAGAACCTCAACAACTGTTCAGATCAGTCACATGCAGCAGAGTGTAGTTTAAAGTTCTTGTTCAAGGTGAAATTGTGAACAAATGACAGCCCTGAGCAGAAAATTTTAACTCTTGCAATCCCTTTCTACCAGAGCATTTCTCTCCCAAGAACTTTTGGATTTAGCTGGAGGTAGATTCTCACTTACACTGGAATACTACACCAGTAGCAATTTTAGGGTACCTGGAAACCTATATTTGGGTCTTTCAGCTCCACCCAAGAAGAAAGGAAAGAAAATGACTCAGCACCATCATTCATGATCATAATCAGCCTTCTGATATGGCAATGTGCTCAAGGATACCTTCTTCCCACAGAGACTGGATATCTTGAGAAAAAAAGTAGAAAATTGTTTTTGACAATGGCCTGAAGAACTGAAGGAGAATAACTCTTAAAATATAACACAGGCACTGTATGGTGCTTTTCAGATAACTGAAATATGGAGAAGATGAAAAGGGAATTTTATTTACATTGAGGCCGAGTTAATAGCTTTCAGGAATTCACAGAAACACTAAATAAATTCTTCAACAACTGCCACCACCTATTATTATAAATTTACTTCAAGGAGCAGATGAAACATCATCTTACCTTTATATTTTTATTTTTTTCATTTCTTTCTTTCTTTATTCTTATTCCAGTTCAACTTTTAAACTAAATGTTAAAGCATGAAACAGTAAATAGCCCAGAGATACAAAAACTCAGTCTTTCACTTGTTATATTTATATAACTGAGATAAACAGTAATAAATATGTAACGTTAAGTTGGTATTAAAACTGGTTTTAGAAATACAGAATACATAAGTGTCATGAGTTAGCTTTACTTGGTACTCATTAACCTAAGGAGGAAGACAAGGTGTTATTGATTTAACAACGATATAAATTCATATTTTACATTTTCTTAAGTTGCCCAACTGCACCATATCATTTTATCACATGCCTGATCTTTTAATTGGCAGCTACTGAGCAAATGGATGCTTGGGTATTTTTAAGGAACAGAGAAATACTAAAAAACAAAATGAAAATATATTAAAATAAAGTTGCCAGAGTCAAAACCAGTAATGTAAACAACTTAAATTAAAAACAAACAAACAAAAAAAAATAACAGCCCTTCAGGGAACACAGAATTGTTCAGTGATATAAAGCCTGGAAACTTAGAGACAAAATTCATTTTGACATGACAAGGTAGAAAAATACATCAAACACATTATTTCTTTTTTGTGTGCGGAGGATTTCATTGGTAGAAGCCACTCAGGAAAAAATTAGTTAAACCAAACTTAAAATCACAAATAATAAAAAAGCAATCATTATGTAATAATCAAAATCACATGGTTCTTGCACAAACTCGTTTCTTTCCTATACATGAATGATTTGGAAATGAAACTGTTCATTTCACAAATGTCCATAAATATCCTTATATTTCATATCTTTTCCAAATATTTAGGCTTTGCAATCATAAGGTTCATTTCATCAAAGAACACTTCATGCATATGGGGAAAGGGAGATGTCTAAACCAGCACATGGCCAGGGGGCTTTAATCAGGACCTCCTACAAAAAGGATCTCTCCCAAGATACCTGAGAAAACAAAGCAGAGCCATCAGACAGAGAATCTGAGAACACAAAAGAAAAAGGTTAACACACAATACAGTAGAAACTCCTACATGAATGACCATGAAACTCTCATGAGAGAGTAGAGATGGAAAAACAAATTAAAGAGAAGATCTCAGCCATCGGTCCTGCCAGAACTGAGAATTCTGGTATCAACTACCACTCTAGGATCTTAGTGTGGTTTATGGTTTACTAAAAAACATGCCACAGTTCAGATGCAAGGAGAAAACATGTCTGAATGCTGTAGAAGAAAGAGAATGAAACATACTGATTTTCCTAGAAGTATCCAAATTAGCATCACACAGATATTCCTACCCAAACGGATATGGTTATTGTCTGCAACCATTACAAGGACTAGAGTTAAGGTTGTTATGGAGACCCTATCTGCCTGTTATCATACAGGGGGCTTAGAGAGAAGCTTAAACATAAACTGGGTTCTCCAGGCTCAGATGCAAAATATATGTGAATATGATGAGAACTATAATACTTTGGACAACTGCAAGCACCCCTTTAGCCCTGAAGGTCTAACAGGTTTAAAATGCATTCTCTTCGCTCTTATACCTGCTTTCTATATTTAAGTTTATCTCATTTTTCAGGGCATTCAACTTATGCAAAATGTGCCTGTACATCATTACATTTTATATGCATTGACACACATTTTTGTATGCATTAGAACAAAATCAGATTTGGTGTCCTCTGGCAGAAGCATCGGCTGGGGTAGGGATGGCCTGTTCTCAGATGGTAACTAGGCTCACTGCTGGTTCATTGCATGTCTTGGAGCTCAACCCCTGCTATGAAATACTCCTTTACATCAGTCTGACTGTTTTGTAAGCCTGTTAACAAGATGATTTTAAAGTAAATGTTGATTATAAACTAGATAAATAATGATGATTGTTAATTAGATAGAGATGATGTTGGCTGGCTGAGAAAGCTGGGGCTGTTCAACCTGGAGAAGGTTGTGTGGAGACCTCATAACAGCCTCCCAGTACCTGAAGGAGGCCTGCAAGGAAGCCAGAGAGGGCAAGGAAGCCAGCAGTGCTCAAGGCCAGGTTGGATGGGGCATTGAGCAACCTGGCCCCTGAGGAGGTGTTCCTGTCTGTGGCACAGGGGTTGGGGCTAGTTAATCTGTAGGGTGCCTTCCAACACGTGCCATTCTACGATTGTATGGTTTTTATAGGAAAGAATATATATGATATATATGCAGAAGTTATAGGCAGGTAATACACCACAGTGAATACTCCAAGTTTCATGGGCATTGAGAGCCAAGTGCCCAAATGATGTAAATTTGTATAGATCAATAGAGGCTGATTAAAAGCTATATTAGCATTTCTTTAATCAACATTGTAGGACTTTGCCACACGAATGAATTAACTGTATGAGGTCAAAGAGTTTAGTAAAAGTAGTGCAATATGCATTCTAATGATATTACTTCCTCACTACTTTTGAATCAGTTGTGAGAATGTGATGCACTTCTTAAAAAGCAAGACTTGATTTTGAGTAACTCCGTCTTGGAGATATTCCAGAGATCTTGGTTTTGAGACCTAGTCCCCTTTACTGTGCTTTGCTTTGAATATGCAAGGGCTCCAGGCTCTGAATCACCAGTCACTAGAAATGTATGTCATAAGTTTTTAGCTGTATTTCTTATTGTTTCAGTTTGTGAGTACTGACTCACCATGATGGCTGTTAAACTCCATTACTGCCAGTATGTCAATGTTTAACATGTTTTTCTAAACTGAACCATATGATTTTGTGTTCCTATTGCAGAGTGATTGCACTCCTTTCCTCTACTTATAATATTCCTTTTGATAAACTATACTACCATAGCAATAACCCTGAACTCTCAGAAGCTACTGCACATTAAAAATAAATGTTCTGAGATGCCATTCTTTAGAATGGGAGGTACAATACATCCTAGGTAGCAATTTTAGAATTTTTATGAAAGACATACTGTAATACAAAATAAAACTTACTCTCTAAATTATCTGTTAGAGAATGTTATTCTGCAATTTTGGTTTTTTATTATCCAAAATGAAATAGGTCTTCATACTGAATTTCGAAATTACATCGCTCTTCCTGTAATACAGATGGTACTGTTGTTATAAAGACAACAAGCACTCAAACCACCCCTTTTTAACTACTCCAGTGCAGAACAGTATTCTACATTTGCATTGACATTTATTTAAACTGGATAATAGGTATGAAATTACCAATTACTTTTTGCCTTACTCATGTTATTTCAAAAGGGTATTTAAGAACAAGGCATTGTCAAAAGGAATGGAGGGAGGAAGATTGTGAGAAATGAAAGACAAAAGGTAAAGTTCAGCAGCTCTAAAATGTTGCTGCATAGAGACCCAGAGTTTTGAGTCCCTTCCCACTAATGCACAAAATCCTGTCTGACGAACACCTAAAGCTGAAATTCAGTGTTACAAAAATATGCACCTGATAAAAATGAAATATTCAAATTCTAATGATCACAGTGACATTATCCAGTAATCTTTCCCAGTTTTGTTATTGAAGGAGTTCTCTTGTCTTAGATAATGGATCAATGCCCTGTCTAAGATAATGGCAAAAATGGGTCATTGGGCATGAAATGCAAGTGGTAGGTGATCTATAAGGGACCATGTACTTTTTATACAGACAACAAACATAAACTAAAATTAATGTATACTTCATGGAGACAAAAGGAATTCGGAGAAGACCAAATGATTCTAAAGTAATTGGATAGAAAAAAAAACCCCAAACCTGACACAAGGTTTGAACTATAAAGCTAACAGTTTTTATAAAGTAACATTCCAAGTCCACAAAATTACACCTGGATTACAGAGACAAGAGAAAACCCTTTCTGCTGAGCTTGTATCTCCAGTATAAGCCATTACAGGAAAGCAGAATATGAAGCAGAGTGTTAAGGAACAGATACAGTTTTGAAATAAAGCAATTATGCAAGACAGGAAGAGCAATAATGGCTGAAAATTTAACCTTAGCTCCACCCTTATGTCTTAAACTCCTCATCTTCCATAAATATTTTAGACATAGTGAACAGATAACCTAGTGGTTGGGACAGACATATCCACAGAACCCATTTTGCTGGAGCAATATTGATAAAGAGTGGCAGCACTCATTTTGCAAGACTTGGTAAGAAATAATATTATATAAGAGGTCCAGTCAATCCGCACACATTTCTGCATTCTTCACACATTCCACTCTGGGAAGAAAAACAGGGAAAAAACCCTCAGCTGTTTTCACAAAGTGGTACTTTATCAGTGTCTAATGTCTCCCCATCTACCACGCTACTCAGCTGCCTTTTAGGCAGCTCATCTCGTCAGCCTCACTCACTGACTCAGGAAGGACGTTGTGCTGAGCAGCATTTGCAGCACCTTCAGTGACATTCTCCAAGATGAGCAAGATACAAGAGAGGTAGCAGAGACTGCACCTCAGCAACAAAGACATTTTCAGCAAAATCCACCTGTGAATCTAACTGATAATAATCAACTAGGGGATAGAAGGCAGCACATCACTAGCCATTACAGAACAAAGATGTGATATGTTTAGCACCTGAAGAGTTGTTTTCTTAACTAGCAATATATCCCACCTTTCTATGTTGTATTCCAGGACAGGGAGCAGAAAGGAAGAAAATCTCTTGAATGTTGACAGATTAACTTAGTTTTCTCTGAGATCACCTTATTCTCAATGGTTTTCTGGTGTTTGCATTTTTGGTGGTTTTTTAACTGAAATACCATTAATTTTAGTAAAGTAATTGCTCTTCAGTGTATAGTCTACAACAAAATTTTAACATGATACTACTGATATGAGAGGATTTTTCTCTCTTGTTTTCTCGTATTTTAGTCAGTGCATTGCATTTTATTAAGGAAAAAACTCCACCTCTGTATTTACAAAAATCTAATCCATAGAGGTTCTAACTTCTGTGAAGATCTATAATTGAAAGCAGTATTGCCATGATCACTGCTATGGATTCCCAATCACCTCTTAGTCAGCTGTTAGGGGAAAAATAAGGAAAATATTGGTTTGGCAAGTCTTTAAAAAAATACAAATACTTGCTACACAGAAACTCTTCATTTTGTACTTAATCACATGTGCTTGCAAAATGCTCATGGCATCTAGTATAACAGCACAGTGCTCAACAGAAATACCAAGAAGCTGGTTATGTTGCCTCGTGACTATTTTAGATTTGCTTACTTAAAATTGCAACCATGAAGCAAAACTATGTAATTTTAAAAGAAATTTGTCATTTTAAAAGAAGTTAGGCTTTAAAGGGCCTACTCGTGAAAGATTGTATAGTTATGCTCCTGATCCCAGGAGAAAATGAAGATAAATAAAGGATTTTTTAATTAAAATTAAGTCTTACTCACAATGCCTACAAATGTTTGTCTTTTAGCTACAGTACCCTAAAGGATGTTAATTCATTGCCTGGATTACAAGGACATGAGCCAAGAACTCCAGGCTCTGTCACCAACATCTTGAATGGTCTTCAGAAAGTTGCATCATCTCCTTGAATACTATTTCTTTCATAAAAGAAAAAGAGAGGGAGGGAGGGAGGGAAAAAAACAACACTAGCATGGTCTCAGAAAGATACCAAGATGCTAGTGTTTTACTTAGTGTTTTTTAATTTTATTTAGAATCCCAAAATGAAAGTGCTCTATTAATGCAATTACATTCCCTAAGACAAAGGCTGCATAATGTTTGTCCAAATAATGGAAGTCCAATTTCATTTGTTAGATTAAACTGGTTAGGAATGTCATCAAAAGATCATGGTAGAGAAGACATTTAGCAAAACTCAAAAAAGGGCACTGAAATCAAATTAAACTACACTATACTCATAACTAGTGAACATGAGATGTATAGATATGGAAATTAATTAACTATTTTTTTTTCCTAGAACTTATTTCACACTGGTAGATAAATTTATGAAAAGAAGAGCTATGCCATTAATTTTTTACCTTTTTTCTAATCCGAGATTTTGGAGGGGTGAGTGAGTAGGCTACAAGGGACATCCAGGATCAGCATCCTTCTTTCTCTCCTCCTTCATGAGAGATGGTCTGACCAGGGATTGAAAAAAAGGCTTCTGGTTTCTTTAGGTGCATAAGTCATATGAACCAGCTAAAGAGATGGTTTTACCACCCTTTCTTGTCTTCATATATGATTTTTCCCCCCTCTCTCCTTTTGATGCACCTATCCTTCCATTTAGTGTACTACAGCTGCTTTTCTTATTTGTTTCTGTGATACTGCTGTGAGGGCCTCTCATGTTAGAAAGGCAGCTAAAAGCACAGTCCTAAGCATGTTGATATTTGACAGACTTCACAATGGGTGAGGAGACCAGGTGCTCTGCCTGTCTTTAACTGTAAGATTTGAAGCATGAGCCAGAAACAGAAACTAAATTTTCAGGTTTTGCTGTTATCTTTTTTCCCCCTTTCTCCTTCTGTGTGGATGTTGCTTTGTCATCAGCAAAAGCAACAATAGCTCACATCCCTAGTAACTTCTTTCTTCAGTCTTCCTCCAATAGTTATCATCCTCAGTACCCTCTAAAAGACTGTCACACAATATTTTCTAAAGCATAGTAAAAAGAAAACTGTTCTCTATAGAAACACTCTAAGCTAACATGAAAGGGAATAATATTGGCAGTTAAGATACTCGGGGTTTTTTAATTCTTTGCAAGTCTGAGTGGATTCCCCCACCCCACAATTTTTATATCTTTAAATAAAAACTTACCAATGCTTTATCTTGTTTGCTATGAGCATAAGCAGACTGTCTGTATGCAGTACTGAATGTTGTTTTACGTTTTGTAGTGACAGAGGCATATTAACCCCTTTAATTCATATCTTTCAAACAGGCTATCAATAAGGTGCTATCAAAAGACTAGGAGAACAGAGCAGGCAGGCGTTTCTGTGTAGGATGTCTGCACATACACTTAGGTCTAGCACTCTCCTCTGTCGCATGTTGCAGTTAATCTACAAAGACTTCAGTGCTGCAGAAGGCAACCCTGTGTGTCATTGAACCTGGCCTGTAGTTACACCGTACTGCAAAGCACAGCTGCCATAGCCAACTTTGTTTACTCAGCATCACATGGAACTCCATCTGGATGAGGTTTAGAGCTCTCCAAATAATTGGAGACTCCATAAGGAATAAGGCATCCTTCCCCAAACAGCAAAGGAACAGAGAAAAAAATGAGAAATATTTTCTTCCTTCTTTGTTGAGAGATGATTTGTCCCACTTAATTTTATTTCTATCCCGCTTGCCAGCCAGAACTGCCAGTGACAAGCACTATTTGGAGAGCACAATCTCTAAAAAAACTCACAGCTTATGATCATTAGATATGCAACGTCAAAGTAGCGGTTTTGCCTATACAACACCATCTTCCTGAGATCTGCAAGATCAGAAGATGACCAAACTTATCACCACCAGGTTATGTTGGGCAATAATCTGAATGTCCTGCCCATTGAGATAAATTGCTTGAGACACTTGCAATGTTCCCCCTGAGCGTAGTTCAGTCACTCCTCATACTGCCAGGGAGCTTAGGATCACAGAAGGATTAGGGAGAGAAAATATGAAAACTGGACTTTATACAATTAGGCAAACAAACTACTCTCAATTTGAAATGGAAGGGTCTTTATAACCATGGACAACTCTAGAGAAATGGCTGAGATAGAGCAATCATCTTTTGTGGGAACAGCTGAAAGGGAAGTTCACCTAAAAAAAGAGCAATATTAAGACAGATTTATTTCCAGCATTGATGAGGGAGAAGCCCTTGGTATACCACATACTTTTCTTCCATTTTTAATTCCTCACAGTAAAACTCATCATAAATTTCAATGCCTTTATATGACAAGCTTTAAAATGCAGAAATTCAACCTAGCTTTTGTTTAGTTGTTACTTTTACATCAGTTGTTCATTATAATTTTTAAAAGTGCAATTAGCATTTATTTAAATTTTAACATAAAGTGAACTATCACTCAAAGGTTTTTCCACCTGTCCAAGACAGTTTACACTAGAAGAAAAACATTGAAATTTTCCTTCCACAAGTATTAAGAAATTCACATCACTAAGACTGAGTAACAGAGAAAATAGACTTAAAACATCTCAAGTTTGTGTGAACAAAAATGTATGAATCTCTCAATGGATCCTACTTTTCACGCAAAGAAATGACGGACATATTTCTGTGATATATCTTAATTCCATCATAACTAATCTTCTTATTTTAAACCGCATGTTTCACAGAATCACAGTGACTGTTTAGCTTAATGCACTGTGAAATCTCCCAGCAAAATGCATATTTATTTATTTACGTTTTATTTTGCTGTGGTAATTTTTAAATTAAGATTACATTCATAATTTTTAAACAATAATCATATTTTAGTATAATTTCATCTACAGTGGAAAATCATTGAATAATAAAGCTCAAGATATATTACACAAAGAGGTTTCAATTTTAGAAATGCAGTTTAAAGCATACAACAGAGCATGATGAAGGAAATGTGTCACTGAAAATTATATATAGAAGATCTTTATATATTTTTAAAGAGCTTTAAAAACACATCTAACCTAATGTGAGAAATCTTCAGTGTATTTCTAATAAAATGGAGATTATTTTAGGATTCATGCAGCTGAAGACAATGGAAATCATCATCCTGTGAACATAAAGTTCAAAATTTTCATTCATTCAAAAGTTAGAGAATGAAACATCTAGAACTCTCAGAAAAGAAGAACAATAATAACTACCCGTAGCATTCTCTACTATATCACACAGCTTATGAAATGGACAAATAGTGGAAATAAATCTATTCTCATTTTAAACTTTAGTTACTAAAGCAATATCTCTATAGTTGGACCCTCATTTCCACCCATAAATGAAAATACATCTCCAAGTTTAAACCTCTTGCCTGTAGTAGACTTTTTACTTCTCTAGTGTTCTTGAAAACCACCATTGATGACAACTAGATTTTTCATTTAAGCTGTATGTATCAGCAACATTTTTACAATTTTTTTTTATTGAGGCATCCAGAGTTACAGAAAATAATTTGCCTTTTCTCATTTTGTCTTTTTTTGTGTGGTTGCAAAAGGAACTAATACCAGCAGTACATGAAAATTTTGCTGTATCAAAATGCTTTATTTATTGCAAAACAATTGTGTTTTGTAATTTTCTGTATCTTCACAGTGATGAAAAAGAGTTTCAAGGATTGCATTCATAAAATTATATGTTAGTATTATTTTTATAACCAGTTCATTTGAATGGTTTGTTGTATCTGACAGACCACTCTGGCTATTTAAGAAACCTCTTCTGCAAAAACTGCAGTGAGCTTTATGACTATTATTGCTGTGTTCACTGATCCAGGCAAAATCATTTCTCTACTCAGAATGCACAGAAATATTTTTGGTGTATGGTTATGACAGCCTTCTCAAATCTGAGAACAAGTCTTTTAAACATCTACAAAGTCACACAGGTGTGGAAGAAGTTTCTCTTCGCTGGAAAAGGAACTCCTCACAACCCCAAGGCAAAATGGCTGCAGATGAGTGTCCTAGAAGTCCCCTTCAACCTAACTTATTCTGTCATTCTATGATCTGTTGATGGAACATTTCCCTCAAAGTCACTGCACAGTCACAATCCATGTGGGAGGTAGTTAAATTAACCAGAAAATACACACACATAAAACATGCCAGAAATAAGCTTTTTTTCTTTATTTCTTAATGCTGTATACTCACATCAGAAAATAGCTGTTAGACATAAGAGGATGAGCACGAGTTAGTCCTAGCTATGCTTCTTCAAGGCAATCCTGAGACTTCTAGATGTTCTTTTTCATAGGGACATTTAAGAGAAGATCAGAGACATAATCACCACTTCTCTATCATCACCATTTGGTTCCAAACCCCTCTCTTACACAGTTTTCTCAGCATAACAGAATATAGTAGCATCTGTAATTTCTGCTGTGGTTGATTGTTTTCCACACCACTCCAGGAAGGTCTACATCCATAAATGTTGAGGTCTTCCAAAGGGCAGTGGTTATCTAGTACATACAGTGTGACCTAAGTCTTTCTAATAAAACATGGAAAGCACAGCAAGTCTACATAGTCAGTAATTAAGTTGTCCAGAATACTTTTTCTTTCCATAGTATTTTCTTATTGGGCTACAAATGCAAAAATGGACTTGGAAGAATTTTTTGATAGTCACAGTCTGAAACATACAGAATTAATTACATCTCTGAATTAAACTTCAGACAGGATCCTTATACTATCCTCTTAAGCAATAAAGGGATGTGTGATCAGTTTTTCTTAAAATTCTAAGGTTTCAAATAATTTCTGCACTGAAAACAGAATTGATTTACACTGACAGAACATTTTGTAGAGCTTTGATTCACTGATGCAGCTTGATTCATGCTGAAATTTAAGGAATAATGGACAGTAGTTTAAAATTAGCAGAAACTCTTGATTGAGACAAAATTCATGCAGAGTTCCCTTCCCAAGGAAGCTCAGATGTTAGTTAAAGAACCCAAGTGCAAATGCACTCTAGGGTCAGCTCATACCAACAGTTTGGGACTGTCTCTCCCAGCTAAATATCCTTCCAAATCCAAGCAAGATAGTTGTATTTTCTAAGGGATGTTTAATATTTACAGAGTATTTGGATATGACTCTGAGCATCCTAAAATGTACCCATCTGCCCTACTCTTCAGGAAACATTCTACTTCTTCCAAAAGACTAAAAATAGTACAAGAGCAAGAATGCAAGACTCTAATCTCACAGTTAGGGCATCTTTCTTGGACCCAGACATACCCAGTTCTCTTCTTTGCCCCCGGGAATGTGCCTTCACAGAAATAAGACAGAGTTCGCAGCATTCTCAGAGCATTCTCTGTATGCTTGCTAGCCTGCAAGCTGGAAAATTAAGATCCCCGTTTGTGCTAGGATGCACATAGAATTTAAATGGGGTTTCTCATCCCATATCTACTGGACATATCAACATGACATTTTCCCTTTGACAACTGATACTGCTGCTATATTAAACATAAATAACTGAAAAGCTTTAGAAATACTAAAGACTTGTTATTTAGAGAAAACCTTTGCCCGTCCCCAACTGCAAATCATGTCACACCCGTGAGTGTTTTGTATCTGCAGTAAGGGGGCAAGTCTCAGGTGGGGTGGCATTATGCAATGGTTATGTTGTGGTTCATGTGGCAGCCTTTTCTGGGGAGGCTGTCTGAAAAGGCTTCCTTCTGTTTCTGCCAAGTCACATTGCTTTATTGCAATCAAGAAGGAAGAGGAATAGAATTATCAGCTTCGTGAATCATCAGGAAAACCTTCCCCCAGGTTTTCATTTCAGGCTTTCCTGATGAACACTACTGAAAACACGCACAGGGTTAGATTAGATTTTCAAATACTCATATGAAACAATCCAGGAAATTAAAATGGCATTATTACTCTTCTTGTGAAGAACATAAGTCAAGATCCAAAGGCATTCTCTGTTGCAAATAACCAGCTCCAG
Source organism: Cettia cetti (assembly GCA_013401135.1). Classification (NCBI taxonomy): domain Eukaryota; kingdom Metazoa; phylum Chordata; class Aves; order Passeriformes; family Sylviidae; genus Cettia; species Cettia cetti. The sequence continues at coordinate 65,995 of VZUI01096311.1, read as the reverse complement.
TATAAGGAGGTTGTAGGAGAACAAGTAAAGCCAGCAGCTGTGTATCTGTTATGGAAAAGTCCAGTAAGAGAAATGCAGAAATAAATAGCTGATATCATTACTACTTTGGTTCTGGAGTGTGCTTTTCAATAGTTTGTTGACTTTCCCTATTTGCAAACTGGTGTCACAGTAGGAAAACTCGAAATCACTCAGGAGAAATAAACCCAGTATATGTGCTCTGTTTGGCTGCTAATGGCTGTCCAGGGAACAGAATGAGGCAAGTCTGAGGTAAATTCAGGAGAGTAAACATGGTTTGAACATCAGTTAGTACCCCAGCCACAACAATTTCAGTCCTCAAATTTTCTCTTAATGTATTTCTTTACTTATTAATGCACAGACATTATCGATACACAGATTCGATGAGGTATTCTAAAAATTTCGATACTAGAATTTACCATTTTTTAACAACCCAATTTCATATTTGGGTTTTCTCTAAATCAGATGTCTAAAATAAATTTTGAAAGACAGCAGCCTGGGAAAATTTGCAGCATGGTGAAAACAGCATGATGTCATATGACTCTGAACTGCAATGGTAGAACACTACTGGCACAATTTAAAATGAGGAAAATAATCATTCCAGACTACACTTTGCCATCTTGAAGAGGCAAGCCTCTTCTTAATTCTTCTAAACTGGACTTAGAACAATCATTTAATTTGTCTAGAATTTTGTCACTGACTTCATTGAGAGATCATTTGCTGGGACATATAACATGAACTTAGGCAATAACTTGCCAAATGGTGGCCAGTGGTACTTTCTTTGATCATTTTGATAGCTTTATTCTTAGCACCTAATTAAAATGAGGTGTTCCTCTAACACACATGTCAGGGTCCTTGCTGAAGGAAAAACTCACAGAAATGGTGTGCCCTGCACTACACAACATTTAAGAAAGCATGTCAATAACGATTTCTTCTGGAATTAAAAAAAAAAAAATGAATCTACCAGTGTGTAACAAATTCTTGTTTAAAGAATACCATTTGAGAAATAAATTCTATTCAACAGGAAATATTTTTCTGTTTTCTCCTACAAGAAACTTCATCAAGGAGGAATGAAATATCAGGTTTTTCAATTAAATGTTTTTAACTGTGTTTTTACACTGCTTAACAAACTGGAAAACATGGTAAAGGAAACTGAGCTGCAGGAAGTAACATAATTGTCAATAGCCTATATAATACTGGCATATTTCACCAATAATCCATAATACAGGAATGGTAGACTGAGCAAAATTAGACCTTGAGCCAAAGAGACAAAAAAGAAATACTATAAAACCATGAAAGCATCTATGATAACATAGCATCTACTTGAACATTGGAGAAAAACTTTCCAAATTTACTGAGAAAGAAAAGTAAGTTCTAACAAAAAAAAAGTGAAAGATCTTTTGGAAACAGAAAAAGCAGACTTCCAAAGGTAAGAAACCACTACTGGATTGATGTTGCCCCTGCCCTTGAGCCTCAGATCAGCAGAACCTGAGTAGGTGTTGAGCAGAAACATGTCCATGTGTTTGACTTGTTGCACCTTTCCCTGGTCATTCATCATTCGTCACCTCTAAAGGAAGAATAGTGCTTAGGCTGAGCTTTAGTCAGACCTTATCTCTTTGTGTGTTCTCATTACTGCACATCATTAACATCAGCTGTTCTTCCTGCAGCATAATTGTAAAGGGGAAAAAGAAGCCACTCAAGTAGTACATTATCAGACGCTCCATCTTTTTTACAAGTTTCAGTTGCAAAAGAAAGCAGCTTAATTCATTAAGTTTAGCTGGACTTTTCTAGTACAGCATTTCTTTCTGAATGTCAAGGAGCATTTCAGCCTTGCTTACATTAGCTCTCCTTCCTGGTTTTCAGTTAAATTATCAAAAAAAAGATGGTATATTAGTACATTCAGCAGATCTTGACTGTCTTATAGTTCACTGGTGTAGATATCTACTGCCACTCAACTAATGACAAGCCATGTAAGTTCCCATGCTTGGCAGCACCTCTAAGTAGTAATGACTGCCTCCCCAAACCAATGTTTGATTCCTGCATCTAAATCTGCACTTACATGAACATCATGTTGACACTGGCCTGACATCAACTGAACACACCATTTCCTTTTCAATCAAGTGTGCAGCTTACCAAGCAGGTCATAAAGCATAAAACTCCAGCAAAATTGTTGAAGTAGAACCTGTTTCTCACTCTGTCACATGCACGCTATATTTGCTCGTCTGTTTTTCACAACTAAAGAAGTGGTAACAAGTTGGCAGGAACATTGTATCCATTTGCCCTAGTAAAACTGCAAATGGTAAAAATCCATTTAACATTTATTACAAATGGCCAAACCCCTCATTTCTTGAGTGAGCATGGGCTTTGTACCCCCAATAAAGCAATAAAACAGACCGTTTATAATGGTTGGCAGAAATAACATCCATACTGCAGACCTCTTTATCCAGCTATTTGGATTCAAGTCAGCCTCTAACATTTTGAGACATCGATCCACAGAACAATCTCAGGGTTATGATTTAAAATAAATTGCATTAGGTATGTCTACCCACATGGCTTGGTAGCAGCATATAGCTGCTTTTTGAGACCAGGCTGATGGATCATGAAACCAATGAACTTCCAAATGTGAGCTCAGGGACAGTTTAAGTGTCCTCTGAGGAACATCTCTTTTTAGACTCCCAGACTCAGGCTCCCCAAGCTGTTTAACCCAAGCTGGCAACCAAATCCCAAACAGCCGTTTGCTCACTCCCTTCACAGTCAGTTGAAGGAGAGGATTGGAGAACTAAAAATGGGAAAACTTGTGAGTTGAGATAGAGAGATTAATGGGGAAAGCAAAATGGGGAAAAGGAATTCATTCATTGCTTCCTATGGGGGAGGCAGGTGTTCAGCCATACCAGGGAGAGCACCGCTTCCTGTAACAGTTCCTTCACAGAAAACAGTTACTTGGGAAGACAAATACCATCATTCTGAACACCTTCCCCTTCCTCCTCCTTTCACACTCATATGTTGACCCTGATGCCATATGGTATGGAATACCCCTTTAGTCATTTGGGGTCAGCTCTCCTGGCTGAGTCTCATCTCTTTCTCCTGAAGCCCCCAGTGCACTCACTGTGGGGGGGAGTGTGAAAAGCAGAAAAGGCCTTGACCCTGTGCAAGCAGTGCTCAGCAGCACAGCTCTGAAAACAGCTCTGTCCAAGATGTAGTAGCCATTATGAAGAAAATTAACTCTACCGGAGCCTAAACCTGCACACCCTCACAGAGACTGCAGGCTGTCCATGGGTGACTGTGCTGCTGAGTTGATACATTGCAAAAAAAGCTGTTCTAGAAGAGTAACAAGAATCACTGGGTTTCTCACACACCCCATAAGATGACTAGATTCAAAGTATACAATAAATATAAATTAGAAGTAACAAAATTGATGAAGTAACAAAATCTCAGTGGAAGAATAGTCACAACAAACATATTGGAAATCATATCTATGATATATACTTATCTTGACATTTTAGATGGCAGAAGAGGAGCATTTACTTTTGGTAACTAATCTAAAATGCAAGAGAAAACAAATCTTCCCTCTGGGCATTGCCTAACTGAAAGCTTCAGTCTCAATATCCTTTGAAAAAAGAAGCTTGGAAAAGGAAAAACATTGATGTATTTCACAGGAATTGTCCTATTACTCCTAACTCTTTGGTAGTCCAAAGACCATAACACTATTTTTACCACCTCACAGATTCTCCACAAGGCTGATACATCCATTTGAGTTTAGGTATTTGCATTGTTAGTTTTTGGTTTGTTTTGGATCCCCATATGCATTCTTGTTTCGCTGCAGCGGCTAAAAGCACAGCAGTGTGAGAAAGTTAGGATTCTGTTTAAAATAAAAAGATGATTTTCTGATCATTACTGGGATCTGGCTTGAAGTTTTGGAAGGCTTAAATTTGAGGTTAACTCACAACAGTGTCAATTTTATTTCAAGCTGATGGAGAAATCATAAACCCAAATTGATATTACATCTTTCAAATTACAAGCCAGAACTTACTACAGAGAGATTTGTAGAGAACATAATAGCAATGAAAGGCAGAACTGAGAAGAAATGGAATCTAGAAATTAGAATTAGAAAACATTGAATTAGGAATAGAATCTAGGATTTAAAAAGAACTAAAAAATTTTTGTTCATGCATTTTTCTCAGTTTTCCTGTCCAGGGGGAACTCAATAAGAAATACCATGAATAAATAAACTTCTAACATCATTAGTTACTTTAATTAGTTTGATCTACTGTGTTCCCCCCATGAAATCAACACTGTTTTTTTCATCCATGAAAATAATTGACTAATCATGAATAGAAAAAAGAACAGGTTAAAAAAATTTTTTAAGTATTCAGAATAATTACAGTTGCTGCCGTATTTATAATGGCGAAGCCCATTATCCTGGCACTACTGGAGAATTAAAGCATGAGGAAGAAATTGCAATGGAAAGGTTGTCCATTACTTCTAAACAAGAACCTTGTAAAAAGGCTGAATTGCTGGCAAGAATGAGAATATCTTCCAGTCTCCTCCAATGACTCATGCAATGCCTCAGAGTGTCAAGCTGAATTGCCTTGCCAAGTTCTTTCATTTTGTTTTTCTGAGAAAAATGAAAACTAAAAAAGGAGGAACATTCAAAGAAGATGGGGCATATATCAAGGTTCAGCTTTAGCCCAGCAAAACATCTTCCAGGCACCTATTCTGAAGCACCCATTTGAAATTCAGATAAAGTTTTAGGAAGTCCATTAAATAAGGGTATTTTAAAGTTGTTATCAACAGGCATGTGCACATGGGAAAACAGTATAGCAAATGTTTTGCAAGCAAACAAATGCAAATAATTCACATTAGTAGAGCGATTTAAAAGTTCTTGTGCATTGTTTCTTTTCATTTTCAAATAAAAAAGAAAACCTTTTAACAAAGTGGATTTTTTTTGTTTGCTATTGACTTTAGGATACTTCCACTGAATTTACATTTTTTTTCATACTGCAGTTGTACATGTTGAGTGGAAGCAGAGGTTAATGTAAAACAGCAGCTGTTACTTAGATATAATTGCATTTCCAGCACAACCGGTGGCTTGATTTAAATATTCTTTATAAAGCCGCAAAAAATATAACTAATGAAGTTGTTATTACTTGTACCTCTTAAGCAATTATGCAAAAAGTCAGATATACACATAGATTTCAACTGGCTTACATATCTGAATCAGTCATTACAAAGGCTACTTCTCACCAGTTTTAAAGGAATTTCACTTGACATCAGTATATGCCGTGCTATTCCCCTCCATAACGGCTCCATTCTGCAGAGTGGAAGCAGTACTGTAGGTAACAGAGTTGCCAGCCTAGATATCTGTTGGAACACAGACCTTATTTAATTCAAAACAAGGTGATATTCAGCAACATATAATTTCATGATTAACATTGTTGCCCACAGCTTGTCTCAACTTATCGCTAATCTTTTCGAATGATTGAAAATCAGCTTATGAAAATTCTTCTGTGCTACAAACTGCTTTCTCTAGTCAAGATAACTAGGAGGAAATGTACACAAAGAAAGAGTATTAAAGATTATTTTTGTCAACTTTAACTAACAGATTAATATAACTGATTCTCTCCCTGTCTTCTCCAGCACAGGTATGCACAGTCTATTTGATAAATGCAGTCCACAAGTATAGTCTGCCTAAAGTCTAATAACTGGCATCTGGAACAATGATCAAACTATAATTCAATGTGAATTTCCTCTGCATATAATCTTTCTGAAGCCAATTCTAAGTAAAGCTGTACAAAAAAGAAATAAAAAGATAAAAGACAAAATGTATTACTTTAAGGCCAGGTTCTGCCACTCACAGACATAACAAATGGTGCTTTATAATTAAAGTTCTGATAATAGTAATGAGAAAAACTAGCATTCAAGATCAAAGGGAGGGGAGAGCTAAGGAATAATTCCTTGGTGAACAGGAAAATAGACAGACAATACCTAAAAGAATCAAAGATGGTATTTACACTGCTAATTCAACACCATAAGAATGAGATATATTTTTGCTAGTGTAAATAACCAAAAGTTAAGGGAAAAAAAAATGGAGCCTCAAAGGGATGGCTAAACCCAGCCACATCCAGTATTTACCTTGGCATTTAGAAATAACAGGAAATTATTATGGAATCTGGCACTTGTTTCGCAGAGAAAACATATCAAGAACTGTAAGGATACTGAGGTTGAGCCAGAACAGGAATGTTTGAAGTCTGACATGAAGCGGCAGATGTGACAGCAGAGAAAATCTGTTCAGAAAGATCAATTTAGAACATCTTTAACAATTAAGGAAATGCCAAGTGTCATAGTGAAAGCTAACAGAGAACGCAACAAACATAAGGATTACGGAGAGCTGTGCACATCTGATCTAGAATGTCTCCCTCATTCTTCATTGATACTTCATACCTCAACAACTCACTCCCCAGCCTCAGCTGACATGCAGCACAGGAGAAGGAAGGAAGGGAACACACAAACGTAGGAGAACACTCATGCTTTCAGAGGCATTGACCAGCACAAATTTCCTGCTGCTGAGACCACATCTAGTACTGAATGGATTATTTATGATTCACAAGCAACACATGTTCCTTGTTCTGAATTGGGCTGCATCATAGGAGAACAAAAGTTGAAATGGCAGGTTTTCCATAGAAATAGATTATGGCTATATTTATTTCTAAAGTTGGATGAACTGAGCCTTTTACAGATTGCCACTTTTCTGATATAACATGGACGAAAGATTAAGCCATATATCTATTGATACCCTGGACATGCAGCCCATCACAGCCACAGAACCCTGCCTGTAACTCCATGAGAAGTTGTGTTGGCTGCTGCCTCTTGCAGAGGGAAACACTAGCACACAACAAGGAGCCAACACTGTGAGTAGCCATTTGTTCCTTTTGCTGCCTCCTGATCTTTCTTGACTGCAGAAGAGCATTGACTTTCAGAACAAGTGTTTATTTTCACAGATTTTGAGGAAACTTGGTGTTGCTGGATCACAAGGTCTCACACTTGGTAAATAAGAAATGGCACTGGGAAATATGCAAGTCAGTGGCATCAGGAGACAGAACTCCAGAAGAACAAAAATAGTGGGAACATGACATAGGAATTTATATAGCAATGGGAAAGAAATCGACTGCTCAAAGTGACTTTGGAACACTGACTCTTCCTCTGTAAAGAGTCAAAGTTCTCCACACCTGGTGAGCAGGACAGATCAAGCTTTGGAAAAATACCACAAGGAAGCTCAGCCCCAGGGAGCTAATAAGTGACAACTGCAGCCTGATCCAAATAAATTTCTAGGGTAAAGTTTCTATTTGCAGATAACTCTCAAAGCCATCATCATTCAGAGGGCAACACCAGCACCAGGGTTCAGCAGTCCTAGACGGCACAGGAACCAGCACTATGTTGTGAAACTGCACTATGGCCATGAGATTTTAAGCCATGCTAGACCAAGAAGTGTTCCTGGCCCTGTGTCAGAGAAAAGAATGGTAAGTATTGCTTCTTTTCCCCTCTAGCAATGAATTCATTCTGAGTATAAGGGATTTTACTGCATGCAAATGAATTCCATACACCAAATTTCTTTCAGGTCAGACTTTTAGGTGAGGACCGTGTCTGCCAGAAGTTTGCACATGTTTTCAAATAGCTATTTATAAAAACAAGTATATATCACACAGCTTGAGTTCTTTAGAAAGCAATCAGCACTTGGCTACTTTTGCTCAAGTACAGCCAGAACTTTTGATTATTATTACTTTTTCTAAATGCCATTCTGTCCACGATGTCACAATTTTCTTTAACTTTTCATTCTATGACAAGCAATTGTGAACAACAATTGCTTGTCCAACATGAGGTAACTACCCTTTTCCCAGGACAAGTCAGTAACTCAGCATCAATTGGATCAAGCTGTGTTGATGGTGACTGTCTTTTTTAGCAATGTCTACACAGTATTTTCATACCAGTTCTAACCAGCACTGAATGATAAAGGTAGTGCAGCAGGTGAGGCATTTACCTAATGAGAGCACCAGACACTGGAGAAATTTTAACAGAATGATTTTCACTCCTACAGAGAATATTGCCTCTATGCAGGTTGGAGAAGGAATCTGTCATGAGCAGAAATGAAGAAAAGTACTGGGATCAGTCAGAAGGAGAGTTCGTCCTTGTGCAGTAATTGCTACCTGACAAAGAAAGAAGCAGAAAATGCTCAATGGTATAAGTGCTTTAAAGTAAAACTCATTGATCATCCAAATTCCAGCACTATGAGGAGTATTTTTCAGTTCATAATCTGACAGGCCTTTTCTTTTCTTGTGTGTTTTAGACAACACCATAGATTTAAGTAACTGGAAGGGATGTAAAGGGAAAATATACAAGCAGCCTTAAATGCCATTTGGAATGAACATAAACTTGTCTTCTGGCAGCAATGCAGTGGAGATTTTCAGGTCCCCATATGGTTATTCTCCTGGCTGAAGCCTGTAGAGCAGATGCACAACACATGGGAAGGAAAGAAAATTATACTTAGATAATAAAATTAAAGCTGGAAAGTAAAGGAGAAAATTTCAGGAATCACTAAAGTAAGTACCTCCCAGAACATACTGTTTGGGTTATTTTTTCTTCCAAAAAAGAAAGAAAAAAAATAACCCCACCAACCCTCCTGAAAATGGCTTGCTTTATGAATAGAGCTCTGCTGCCAAAGTCCTGCTGCTCTGCAGAAATGTATCCATGGAGAAAAGGCTGAGGGCTGCTTATGCTTTTGTTTTTTCCTGACTCAAAATTGATGGAACACCGATTCTGTTTTCCATTCAAAATACATTAAATCTTCATTTAGGGATACTATTGAACGGTCATAAGAAGGACAGCTTCTCAGGGAATATCACTTCTTCACTGCCCTCTGACAGCAAGCCTGGATTTGACAAGAGCACTTGATAGCAAAAATAGAGTTTCCAGCTAATAATAAGCTCCAGTAAATACGGCAACTGTGACCTTCCAAAGCTACGTCAGCTGCATATCTGTTCTGTACTCAGACCAGGCAACATTATGACTGACTGTGCAGTGAACCGTGCCTCTTTCAAAAGCATCTGTGGATTTTAAGTGATCCCTAAGCATTTTAGAAATGCAAAGCTATTTAAAATTATGAAAGGATTTCTCCTCACTCTTAATGGTAGATGCTTAACTACTCTTGTTAGCTGCTGAATTCCATCTCAGCCAGAAATAATAGTGGAAGTCTGTGATGTTATGCACACCAGCATCCAGTGTGGTAAATCAAAATAGACTTTCTTGGTTACCCTGTTATAAGGACAGCTGATGGGGCACCTGGAGGGCAAATGCCTGATCTTAGTTTCAAGTACTAGAAAGTGCTAAATAATGGATAAACTGTGGGGTTCTTCTGTCTGTAAAAATTTCCAAATTGCAACAGCCTGAAAGGGAAAGCTTGATGCACTACCAATTAATTTTCATTAGATTTTCCTGTGATGCAAAAGAAGTCCCAGAAAATTTTACAGTAAAAGGTAAAGGGTTGTAGGGACTGGCTGAGGATGGAGGTTGGGAAGGACGCACAATTTAATAATAAATTATCAAAGGTTTATTAAAATATGGGTAAAATACAACTGCCCACTTCCCAGTTCTTGAGACCTGAATTCAAACTAGGTTGCAAATAAAGTAACTCTGGTAATTTCAGCCTGGTCCCTAATGGACATTTTTGTTTTATCATATCACCTAATTAGGCAGTGTTGAGAAGACATACAGATCTGGAACAGAAAGGAAGAACATTGAGGTCGTGACAGGTACTCCTGCTGTAATGTGCATGCTGGAGATGACAGCTCCACAAATTGCATCAGTTCTCTGTAAGACAGCACCCCCTTCCTTCCAGTATGAATTGCCAAGAGGCAATCCAATGGAGTAATGATATGATGCCATTTTGGACAAATAAAACATAGGAAGTTAATTGTTCACTGAATTCAGCCTCCCTTTTACCCCTTTTCTGCTGTCTTCTCCTCATTTACTTGCAGAACACCCAGTAAACTATTATTGGCAATTCAAACCTTACCACTCTTCAATAGTAATAGATGAAAAGCAATGTAAAATGTTTTATTTTCTCAGTTGTTTATTAATATTCAAAATGTTTCTGACTGGTCACCTGGTCAGATGTTTTGACACATCAATTAATTTCCTTCAGTAGAAAGGTGCATTGCTGGTATTTCTAAGTTATCTGAGGTCCTCACAGAAACACACACCTCCTGCCTAGCCCCTCTCCACCTCCTCCCTGCCCAAAAAACCCCAAAAAACTGTGAAGTTATTTTATTTTGCTTCTTTACTCAGGGGTTACTACAAAAGTAAGCCCTTGAACCATAGCAAACAAAAATATGTGAGGAAAGTAAAAGGTTTAAATTCACATCTTTCATAACACAAGATTATAACTCAGTCATAAACTCATCTCTTGCAGACAATTGTTAAGATTTGCTTTCTGAGAGTCATATGTAGTAAAACATGCAGCTCAGAATTTTATTACAGAAAATTAATGTGAATACCAATAACAGAAATACCAATATGTACCAGTAATAGTACAGCTGAAAATCAAATATCAATAGTCATATTTCAATTGATGCACATTATGCATACAGGACAGCAATAAGGCAATGTGCTTGTTGAAATACCTGCATTAAACTCTTTCATGAGCAGCTCTTAGGGCCTTGCTGTTTTGAGATCAATTTGATTTACAGCTAAAGGATATTCTAAAGATAAGAAGGATCTCCTAAGAGAGGCTGAGAATCTTAAATGTGATTTAAACACAATCCATGACAAGACAAGGCTTTATTCAGGTTCCAGCTAATTTTATTTTTCTTCTAGACCAATGTCTTAATTTCTGAATGAAGTTGAAGCAGAACAGGCCAAAAATTTAGGCAAGATCAACGAAGTAAATTTGGTGAAAACTTTGGCCTAGTTCTTCCCTGCTTCAGAAGCTGGCTCCAAATTCCTGAATGTCTTTGCTTCAGTTATCTCATTTAGAAAATTATTTTTATTTGGACAACAGTATGTGAGATGGAATTACATTATCTTTCTGTTTTATTTGCAGTTCAATCTTTTTGTAAGTAGACTTTCTCTCTTGTATGCTTGTGCTAACATATGCACTCTGCTTCATACCTTATACAGCTTAATCTTAACTTTTACATTCTATGTTACAACCCTTTCACCTGCTTCCTAAAACTCCACCTACATTAAAGAGTGCAAAAATGATGAGAAGGGGGTGTTGTGAAAAACCAGAAGATGATAATTGCACATTTGATGTTGCAGATTAGAATGTTCCTTACCACATATTGCACCCATCACCATCTAGCTTTACTATTGAAAAAGTAATGATCCTTCCTCCTCCATCTTGTTCTGTGCACACAAATTGAAAGAAAAAACAATTAGTTTAAAAATAACCCTGAGAGACTTAAGGACAGCCTCTAAGCGGTCACAATAGGAAATATTCCCAGTGAAGACTCTGAATGGAATTTTAAACGTGAAAGTATTCAGGCTTCTGGACAGTACTTGAAATATTGCACAGTAAGCTTTAAAGGAGCAATGTAAAAGACTGTCTCTGTATTTGCGTGGTTCATAGGTCAGAAGCAACCTTCAAAGGGTTGTACAAAGAAAAGTTTATTCCATTAACGCTCATAATAAAATTCTAATTAATCAATGTTCTGCTTGGAAAGCATGAAACTATTCTTCAACAGCTAGAAAACAGAGTTTTCCTGACAGCTCAGTTCCAACTGAGCTTTCTGACTTCCATGTTAGAAAACGTGATCTGCATCCTAGGATTTAGCTGAGGACATTGTATAATTCAGAAAGAAACATTGCATTGATGACTAGTAATGATCCCAGCAGACTACCATATTAATGAAGAGTTGCTCTGAATAGAGGCTGAGGTCCTGTGTTCAGTTAAACCTATAGATAGTTTTTAATACATTCTTCTAACTTTTCCTGTCCTAGAATGACCAGATTGTGTGCTTCCTTGAATGGGAAACGTTTTGAAACATAATTCGACTTAGTTCAGAATTTTCACAGAGTGCTCTACTGCAAGTGCAACTATCCTTCCTGGGACTCTTGGGAATGAATCTTTCTTGGCTGAAAAAAATGTAAGTTCATGGTCCCCTCTCAAACCCTTTAGTGCTCATGTAGGAACCCTTATTTACACTCCTTGAATAACCTGAACCCAGATGCGAGCAGTACCAGAGAGAGCATGTTGGGACATGCTGACAAAGACTCCCCATTATTCACCCTCTCAAAGGCTTGGACAGCAGATCTATTTCCTTACTAATGCTGAGATCATATCAGCTAGGACAAAATGATTATTCCAAAAATCTGGATTTCTTCTCCAAAAATGCATAAATAAGAAAAAAACTTTTTATAATACCTGGATTAAAACCTGGCAACAGCTGTAAAACCAGGGATGAGCTTTCCTTTTCAAGGGAAGAGAGTATAAACTGTTGCCAATACTCACTCCTCAAATTGCAGTCCAGTGTATCCTGCAGAGATCCATAAAATTATCTTTCTGGGAAGATCACCTAATGGAGTAGATAGAAGCATCTGGGCAGGGAAGAGGGAGAGGGCAAATTTTTGAGCTGAATCTTAAGTTCTTAAGAAATCATGAAGGTTTTTTTTAACCATTATTTTTACACTACAAAAAGTAAGACCTGCCACCTCTACAATGCAACCCTGGGAGAAATTTGGCAAGAAGCAGCCTGGAAAGACAGCCCCTAAATAAAAACAAAAATAGAAGTTATAATGAGAATAAAAAATTCTGATCCTCAGGGGATTCAGCTTCAACCAAAATTCAGTTGTGGAATAGGAAAGGCTTTAAATTTCTTTGCACTCATTTGCATTTTAGCACTAAGGTTCCCTCCCAGAATAATTAGCATAAGATACTTCAGAAAATGAAAATTACTTTTAATAGATGAATTGTCCTTCTCCTTCTCCTCCATCTGGATGATTAAAATGAACGTTCTACTCAGTCTCATTTCCCAGTTTTAGGATTTAGCTCTTTCCATTTCTAAAGATTATGCATTTAAACAAAAAATTATTTTTAAAATATATTTTCCTAATTTGTGTCTCTGGGGATAGATTTTCTCCCCTTCTAAAAGAATACTGTGCACAAGTCTGAAGTTTGTGCACAGAACTCTTAGTGAGCATAACTGAGAATTATTCTATCCAATTATAATTTATTGCTATGCTAAACTAGAATGTGCCACAAAAAAAAAAAAAAAAAAAAAAAAAAAAAAAAAAAAAAAAAAAAAAAAAAAAAAAAAAAAAAAAAAAAGAAAGAAATTCTGCAAAAAGTATGCAGAGGTGTGTAGCCTCACCTACCTGAAAGCCTGCATTCCCAGCATTTGCCAGATCCACAAAGCCCAGCTAGTCAATAGCAATCTTAAAAGCCCCATCCCTGTTCCTATATACAAATAAATATATATTAAAATATACAGATATGTACAAATCACAAGAAAATCTTTAATGCTTGATCTCAACATGTTCCCATGGTATCTTTACCACTTTCTGTACTAGGAACAATGCATGGGGGCACAAGGGGTGAACAGAGATCTCAGAGTGTGGGGTGGACCCCACCTGACTGGTGCAGGATTTGAAAGGTGTGGAGCAGAGGAGGCAGCCTGTTGTGGAAAGACACCAAATGGCTGCACTGAGGATTGGTGAAGATGAGAGAGAGCTCTCAGATGAGAGGTCCTTCACCAGCCTCTGTTCTTGTTTCTGACACAGCCATTCTACATCATGTCATCTCCAAAGAGATGCACTTCTTACTTTGCCACAGCATAGGTGGCATTTGAGGACCCTCTGTGAGCAGTCACTGGAGCTGCACATAGAGAGCGTGTATGTCCAGGTGCACATGGAGAAATCAGACCCTATGAATCTCCATCAATAATGATCTCATTCTGTCTGCATTTCAGGCACACATCCTTCAGTGTGGGGTAATATTTTGCTAATTCTCTGTTTATCAGAATACATCAAAACCTTAAAAAAATACACTGAATACAGAGAAAACTAAGCTTTAGACAAACAAGTTCTATTTATTTCTGAATTCATTCAAGTCAATGGGCAAATTCTGTCAGTGCTGTGGACCAAATGAGTTACAGGTCCTTGGGAGAGCAAAGCACAATTCCCAGTGCCCAGTGATTAAAGACCTCATTTTAACACAAACACAACATGGGCATGAATGAAGACAGAAGAGGTGAATTCCCAAATTTCCTAATGCTTAAATGTTTGCCATACAAAGTTAATAATTAATATAATTTTGGACATTTTTACATTTTAACATTTGGACATTTGCCATTTTGGGTGTATTGCATATTCTATTCAGTGATATGACAGTATGACTAATTGATTAACAACTTTTAACGTACTTGTAATTCTTTTAACTGTCCTGAAAGTATAATAAAATATTATAAAAGAAAGCCATCTAAGTCATAAGTGATATAAACTAAAGAAAGAGAGAAATAAAAATTCTTCAGACTTCCTAGCAACTGAATTTATTTGGAAAAAAAAAGTCCATGCAAGTCTGACAGCTGCTAGACACTTTAATAGTTGAATTCCTTATCTAAACACAAATGTGAGGCCTGAAAGCCTTATTACTTTGTCTGACTTAGCACAGACCAAGTGTGAAGTTTTTTCTTCTCCTTTTACATTCCAACAAGACTGTTTGTGCTCTGTTTGGCATGGCTCTGAGACTCAAAGATGCCTCTAGCATACCCATTGCTTGTCACTGCTACACTGAGAGAAGTTTACCTTAAACTTGTCTGGCTGATTGGTCTCTACTCTGTTGCTGAGAAATGAACCAGATTTACAAAGAACAAGAGAAAAACACAAGACTGTTTGGAGGCAGAGAAGATGCAACCATACAGCCCGGGGCTAGTCTCAGCCTATCTTGATGTCAGCTAGACTAAAGCAGAACAAAAGTCTCATGCAACAAACTGACAGACCCAGCTGGAAGACAGCAGGTGACAGCACCACCTTCAGCAAGGAGCTTCTGAAGATTATTCTCACTGCCACTCTAACTCACACATGCACAGCATAACCAACAGACAGGCAGCACCTGGATATTCAGAGTGCAAGATGATTCCAACAAAATAACCAGGATTGTCCTTGGAGGAGGTTGCAGTTATTAGCCTCCCAAATCATACACTTATTGCTGAAGACATTCCAACCACATGTCTGGGCCTAACTTGCCTGAGAAGTAGGACGGGAAGGAAATGGATTTGACAGAAAGAAACAACATGAAGCAATTCACAAGGCAGAGATGTCAGTAAAACCTTGGCTACAGTCAGGGAGACATTTGTCAAGACTGCAGCACGACAACTGGACCTCCTCTACATTACTGTCATGCAATCATGTTATATTGCTGAAACACCTTCCCACCTGGCAGCAACTATCAGCAAGAGTGAAACTGAATTCATACTGCATTTGTTTTGGTATTCCTAAGGAAACAACCTTTCTGTTGATACTCAAATAATGGTCCTGTCCGAGAAATCCACTAGCGACTAAGTCTGAAGGATAAGGAACCTCTCAGTGCTTGAACTTGAAGTCTCCATGAGACTGGTGGAAGAGGTATTTTTTTTGTTCAACAGCATCCATAAGAGATCTTGCTTACTTATCTTTCCCTCTTTGAGGTACAACAGATTGTCAGATGTTATCTGAGTGCCTGGGTGGAATTTCATCTGGTCTGAAGTATCCCTTGCTCCATTAAGAATCTAGTATCCATTATGTGCAGTGTTAGTAAAAATTACTTCGATTCAAGCCACTTTGAAAAGCTTAACTACTGTCTCAGTGACAAAAATCACATGTACTGTGGAAAGCATAATGCAGCTCAGGTAAGGAGTAAAGGCTAAGATTGAAACATCCAGTAAGGATGACTAATGGTCTGGCCTTAGAATGCAACCTTTCACAGAAAAAGCTGAAGGAAAACAAAACAACAAACCAAACCAAACAGCAACCAACAAATAAAATAACTGTATGCAATGCAGAGCAGAAATTTGCAAAGCCTCTGCTCAATTTCTGGTGGACA
Organism: Cettia cetti; assembly: GCA_013401135.1. Classification (NCBI taxonomy): domain Eukaryota; kingdom Metazoa; phylum Chordata; class Aves; order Passeriformes; family Sylviidae; genus Cettia; species Cettia cetti. Next base: position 49,911 of record VZUI01096311.1, on the reverse strand, counting down.
TCTCAGAGCACTTTTTGTTTCATCCTTGTAATACTTCACAATTTAAAAATTAAGTCAGAGGGCTGGCTCTTCAGTCTGAAACTACTGAAATTAAGGGTATACCCTTAAGCACCTATTTTAAAATTGAGAAACTTCACTTTTATCAATTTTGTTTTTTTGTTTGGAGGGGGAGATGTGGGGGTTTTATATCCGGGTTAATAGAAAGAAATTATAGCTAAGATGACAAGCATTTGGCCTTGAAGGGTCATAGCAGGATAAAAGCTTGTACAACCAAGTAAAAAGTACACATTTTCTAAGCTTAAACAGTACACAACTCAACTGGAGTACACAACTCATCTATTTTTTAGAGAGAGTCAGGCTAAGATCCTAATATCCCACCAAAAAAAAAAAAGAAAAAAAAAAAGAAAAAAAATCTGTAAAAATCAAGGAAAACAATATGATCAGGACATGTTGTCCATTTTCTAAGTAGATGGCCCCCATCTGTTTCTGGCCAGACAGAACCCCAACCTCTGAGTAATGCCAGAGTTCAGCTCCATTCACTTGTGTCTGATTACCCTAATGTAGGAAGTCATTTCCAGATGGGACTCCAATTTAAATCCAAAAGCTATGCCACTGTCTGGCTCATCAGGGCTTCTGCATCACATACAGCACACCCTAAGGGGATGGCAGCTTCTGTCAGGCAATACTTTTTTAATGCCCTACTGAGGTAGACAGTGCTGTTATTCAGAATTTACAGGGTAGAAGTGAAAGGTTGTACTTAAAGGTAGGTAGGCAGACAGATATATAGATAAAAAAGAAACAAAGAAATAATCTCCTGAACTTTGGGCCTCACCTTTCTAAACTTCATGAAAAGTTCACATTTGAGAAGGTTTCCTTAGGAGGATTTTTGTTCATTTTGCTTCCTCTATCTCTATGTACCAGAGAGATTTTAAATAGTTCATGATCTCCAGAGCTGGTGTTTCAGGTTTTTTACATCACCTGATGCACAAGAAAGCCAAATTCCATGAAGTCCGTGTTAGATTGGGTTTTTTCATAATAATTTACAACACTGTTTTAGATAACTTGCAATGAAGCTGTTTTCAGCAGGCTCACATGCAGACTTCCATTCCACTGGCTGAACTGCAGCACTGTTCCTTCATTCCTGAGCTATTTCCCTAAATGAGAAAAGGTAAGCCTTGCTTCTGCGACACAGCAAGTTTCCATTGGGCATTGTTAAAATTCTTTCAGAATTATATCAAGATTTCTGTTTCTATAAAAGCACTGAAAATATTTGAATGACTAGACATGAATATTCATGCAGGAAAAACAATAAAGACAATCCAGCTGCTGGAATTATCATTGGCAAATGGGAAAACAAAGTCTACATATGAAATTATGTTGCTTTGAATTAAGGGCTCAGAGAAACATTATCTCACCAAACATAATCCAGACCTGTGGCCTATGTGTTCAAAAGAGGACAGTGATATACGTTGTGTCTGAGATATTTGGCTTTCAAAAATCAGGTTTATCTGTTTGATCTCTGAATTCTAGTTTGTCAGAAAACTGCACAGGGTGTGCCCCTGTTCAGGGTTGGGTAATGGAAGAGCAACCATGCATGCAGACAACCTTTATCTTCCTTAATCCCTACCCACCCTCCTATCTGCACTCCTTGATCAGTACCAAAACTGGGTACTCAACCTCACACCATTGAAAATACTCATGGAAAATGTTAGGTTCTTAGGTAAAAGACAAATGAAAAAAAAAGCACCCTCTATCTTAGCTTCTTTAGAAAACATTCACCAAATTTCACTGTGCACCTGCCGGACTGATGAGATGTCCTCTGGGGAATTTTTAATTTTATAGTTATTACTATAAATTCACTCATAGTTCACCACATTACTCTAAATGCAGCTGATACCACTAGAGGTACCAGGTGTTTAATACAAACCAGTCCCTGCTGATTACAGTGCAACTAAAGAATATTCAACAAGGAACTACTGAAAATTATGTTGGCAAACAGACACTGTCTAGTGGCTACTATCACTAACCATAGCCTATCTGAAATATTTGCATTATTATCCCTTCCCTAACATGAGTAATTCCCTTAAGAACATTGTCATATAAAATCAGTAATAGATTGTATAGAATGTAAGAAATATTGATTTACTAATCCTACCCGTTGATGAAATTTATGTGTCAAGAGAACACCAAGGAAGAGTAGAAGACATTTTGACAGAGAATAGGCAGGCTGTATAACAAGATAAAATAGTATTTTAACTCTTTACTTGAGCATTTCAGAGCCATACTCTTGTGAAAATGCATAGGCCCAATGAAGGTCCCAATCTCTTAATCATCAAGATTATGTGGAGGATTCATGAGGATTAAGAGCATGCTACAATTATGAGTAATGTAGTTACAGTAGGTAAAAACCAACTGTTAAATATGAAAAGAAGCATTCTTGTGCTTTTTCCTGCACTGTGCAGAACATTTATCTTCTGAAAACATCTGAACAGTACTCCATTAGATTCCTTCAAATCTCTCCTTGAAGTGCATTATGTCAGAGCAGCTACTAACAAGTTGAAAAGATTGCACTTGCAGTGTCCTCACCCAGAGATCCTGTCATGTCACCCAGTGCCACTCAGTTTTCATATGTCCTTTATCTGCATGCCTGTGTTTTACACATGGGCCAGAAGCAGATGTGTCATACTCCACAAGTGGGAATGGCTAGCTGTTATGAGTAGAAATAGCATTATTACTATTATTAGTATAATAATAACCCTGCCATATTAGATTAGTTTCCCTAGTGAGGCAACCTTAGAAAAAGAATTTGTTTCTCTGCTTCAACAACTACTCAATGGTTTTGCAAACATACCCCCACAAGAGAAACATGAATCATTCAGAGACACACATGGTGGATATGAATGACACATTTTTGCATTTGGATTCCTGATTCATCTGACAGATGTGAGAAAATTGATGAAGTTAGACAAGTCCCAAGTGATTGCACATGTCTGGATGCTGTAAAGCACAAGTTATTCCACCTCCTTTGGCACCAAGAGTACTGAGCTTTTTTCCTTATGGTCAACTGCTCACTGTGATATAGTTACAGTAGTGCCTTATTAGCAATGCCACCTGTCTTTCCACGTCCATTAAGATTTTTACAGACCTTATAATAATCAACAAAAATGGAAGCTAATACTCCCATATTTAATCCAACCTCTCATTTTTTTAAACCCTTTAAAAACCAATTAAATCCTCCCAGCAGGTTTCTGAGTTCATGAATCACATAAAGATGTGTAGAAACCTTTTAAAAATGAAATACCATAAAAGAAATGCTGAAATATGAAACAGATGCCAAAGTCACATGCTAAGTGCACACATATATGCATATTGCCATCCTCACATGGTATTACTCATTACAGCTTTGATAAAAAGATACATGTACTGATCGCCCTGTTTTTACTCTCATACTGCTATAAACAGACCAACTGCTCCTGATGTTCCTCTGTGCCAGAACTTGAGGCAAACATCACTGAGATTCCTGGAAGTTGTCTTGCTGGACATCCTAAGTTTAGGTAGGGTGCTTATGAACTGTGATGAAAACTCAAGATCAGTGTGGGCCGGCTATATTTCACAGACACCCAGTATATCTCCTCACTGTTTTTCAATACTCTTGGAGTCATTCTCTATAAAGTTCACAAGCATGGCACTCATACTCTTTAAACAAACCATTTGTTTTCATTTAATGATGCTCACCATCAAGTACACAATGCTGCTCAATTTCCTCATTTATTTCATTTTCCTTTTCCCCACCACCCTCCTGCAGTTTATTACCAGCAAATGTGATCTCCATCATGTAGACTGCAAAACCTGTGGACCAGCTACAGTGTTTATGCATTTGCATAACACCCAGCACAGCATGATCTTGATCCTAATTTGGGATTGCTACTCTGAACACTGCTCTCTGTGGTGTTGCTTTCTCTGAAATTCACAAGCACATATATATAACTCACAGCTTAAAATTAAATAAATTAATTCAATGGTCAAGCATCAGAGTGAGTTATAAATGTATATAGACAAAGTTTCTATGCCTGATCTACAGGTGGTTTCTTTCCTCATAGGGTCTCTGGATCTTCTTCTTGCTATGTTCAGGATGTTTGAAGATATATTACAAGTAACTGTATTTAAAATTAGTAAACTTTTCACTTGCTAAGATATATAGAAACAATGGCTATCATATGTTTTACAAAATATGTCAAATATTATGATTCTAGAGACACATTAATTCCTTAATTAAATCAAAGCAGACAATGTCAGAAAAAAATACGCTGTGTTTACCAGAGGTATTTTTTAAATTATTCACTTTTAATTCCTTAGGCTATTGCATGGGCCAATGGTCTTCATTTACAGATTATGTATACAGTCCTGTAAAATACTTGGTTTTACCTCCTGATGCCATAATTTGTTTCATGAGTAACCACAGAAAATTACAAGTTTATCCAGGTTTCCATTTGCCCCAACTATAAATTCAGCTAACAGCAGTTTACAAACATGTATGATGAAACAATTCATTATTGAAGCTGTTTGGGGCAGGAAATAGCATTTCATCCTGCATTTGTAGCACAACTAAGGAAGCAGATCTACCAAGGAGATGACTAGGGAAGCTGAAAGCCATCTTCTCAGCCCATTAGCCAGAAGAAGTCAGTGCTGACTGACAGAGAGACTGACTTCTCTGCTAAATCCCACAGCTCATTGAGGCTGGGCAGCTTGACATGGTATTGCTGAAAAGCCACACAAATAGCACCATCAATATTTCAGAAAAGGATACATTGGTCCTCCAACAATGAAAAACAATTACAAAATAACTCTTTTCTATTAAAGAAAAAAAGAAAGCAAAATGCAGTAATTTTTCATGCTATATGAGATTAAGAGATGGGTGGTACATACATCCACCCTTTATAGCAGACACTTGCCACTTAGTAAAAGCAACTGCAAAGGAAATGTCTCTGGAGGTCACTACGCTCTAAAAGGTACTGTGCTTGATTCAACATGATGTACAACCATCCAATACCCAGACTGTATGTCACAATAGTTTAAGGAATGTGATCAGCCTTTCTCAGCCAGTTGGATTTGCTGGTTCAGCAATCTTAATGACTAAAAACAGGGATGAAATACTTTTAGTGTCTGCTTTTAGATTATGAAGCTACAAGGATGCTGAATCTTGATTAAGAGACTGGCAGGCAGCTGTACCTCAAATGAGCAGTGTGATGCACAATTTCCTATCATCCTGCTCAGTGTAAGATGAATGCAATCAAAAAGAGTGTCTTGTATGGAGAGTTTACAGCAGGATAATTGTAGGAAATTAATGTGAATTAAAGCTTCTAAAAGACAGATCCACTACAGGTCATTGTAGCCAACATGTTGCTTGAGATTTTCTATGAATAGGGACACTCATTGTAGAATGAAAAAGTGGGGTCTAAATCTTCTAGATTTAAGGGGAAAATATAAATCCCAAATAAAGAAAATAACCACTCCAAACAAACCACACGCACACAGAGCACATTAAAATCTCTACAGAAAATACCTGGATTACACTTTGGTCCCAGTTATAATCTCATTGCACCTTTTAATCCAGTTTAATTGATTTCATTTTGTTTTTCTGAGTTTACAGTGGTACTTTTAGAAGGAGAAAGATATAATTTAAAAGGCAGTGTCCTAGAAATTCTAGAAATGCTCATCTGGTATGGCTCATCAAAAACAGAAGTAGCTCATCAGCAGACAGTTTCAAAAAAATTTAGGGTTTTTTGTATTTTGTTGGGTTTTTTTTTTTAAATCAGACTTATATAGTTTTGGATTCAAAGACACTTTGTCAAAACCACCTTTCATCCTACCATAGCAGACTTCATTAATCACTAGTAGAGAATCATAAAGATAAAATCATTATATTATTTAGTGATTGAAAGATTGAAGCAAAAATAAGATAAATCTCCCTCCCCATCTGGCAACTTCTGAGTCAAATATTTATACTTCCACTTTAAAAAAACCCCACTGCTTTAGATCCAGAATAAGGTCAAATTACTTTCTGTACATTAAAAATGTGTGCATAGTGCCAAATTTGGACAAAGCCCCAAGATTTTCAGGGTTTCTATTTAAGACTTTTACTACAAATTGGATTGCACATTCACTGTGGGTCTATTTTAAGAGACCCAGTAGAAATTAAGTCTCAGCAAAACAAAGTGTGCAATCAGAGAAGCAATAAATGAGCACTCTGGGAACACATAAGCAGGTGAGAATTAGTTTGAGAGATTGATATGATGAACAGGTCAGGCAATGAGAAATTTTAGACAGTTTGACTGAGCAATTAACAAGAAACTTGTGACTAGAAAATCATGTGTAGTAACACATTATTGACCCCTAAATGAATTCATTCAATTGTAAACTGGTTGAATAATTGGGTTTTAATCTCATTTGCTTTTTTTTTGGTGGGTGTTTTTTTGGTGTTTTTTTTTTTTTTATTTTTTTTTTTATTAGTGTAGGTGAATAAGTAACACCACAGAATTAGCCTCAAACTTGCAGGTTTCAGATTGCTCACAAGGACTGAAGCCCCAAAGGGCAGGCTCTGACCTCACTGCTGAGCCAGAACAACCCACCTCAACCCCTGGAGCCCCACAAGTGCTCCTGTGGGACCACCTGAGCATCACCTGTTCAACTGGGCCTGTTCAGGTGTCTCAGTGTAACTTGGAGAAAGCTGGAATATGTCATCCCTGAAATCAGATAGTTCTTTTCTTCTGAAATCAGAAAATTACAGCAAAAGTACTCAAGATTTTCATTAACCTAGTAGTTTATTTTGGTTTGAATTTTGCTTGATGGCAGTGGGGGTAGGGCAGGATTAGAATTAAATAAATTTCTTACAGGCATTAGAATCACAGAATCACTAGGAAGGGACCTCCAAGATCATCGAGTCCAACCCATGCCCTAACACCTCAACTAAACCATGGCACCAAGTGCCACATGCAATCTTTTTTTAAACACACCCAGGGATGGTGACTCCACCACTTCCCTGGGTAGACCATTCCAATACTTTATCATTCTTTCTGTGAAAAACTTTTTCCTAACATCCAACCTGTATTTCCCTTGGTGCAGCTTGAGACTGTGTCCTCTTGTTCTGTCAGTTGCTGCCTGGAGAAAGAGACCAACCCCCACCTGGCTACAGCCACACTGATACATTAGTTTGAAAGCATGGTTATAACTCCTACAAAGATGAAACAGCGCATGTTATGAAGAGGAAGAGGTTATGCCAAAATTTATTTTTCCAAAGATAGCCTGCAGTTCGTGGGCTAGGGTCCCTCCTTTCCTCATCCCACACATGGAGATTGTTTCAGCATAAAATTTAACTTGCCCCCCATTTGTTTGGAGATCCATTAAAACCAACTCTGGATCCATTACCTGACACAGAGAACCACTGGAAAAGTACTACAGACTGCTTTTGATGTTTCTGAAACCAAAGCAAGCCCTATAGCTGCATGACCTTTGTTCAAGAAAAGAAATTCTTCTACAGGTAGAGGATCATTCCCTCTCTGCCTTCTCAAGATACAAACCCCCCCTCCTTCTCCAGACGAATAGGCCTCTCCATGCCACTCCTGCCAGGTTTGTAGTGAAAGCACATCCAACTTTTGAGAAGTTGGCCCTTGACACATGAACTGCTGCTGCCTCTGGAGTGTGCTGAACCAGAAAAAACCAAAAAAGTTGGAACTCATGAGCAAGATTATTTAAGGGAAAGGTTGCCAATTTCTCAGCTACTCCCCCAGGAAAATACAACTAACTCATCTGTAATGAGAACACTTATACTCACTCAAATTAGTTGCAGCTCATGTGAAAGCTCCTACTGTCTCTGTGTCTCTATCCCAGCCTGTTGACTTACATGGAACAAAAGGCTGACCCTGAAAGACTTTTCCTAATTAACGTTCCATGACTAATGCAAAAATTAAGGGAGATAATTGTGTTAGCTATTCTTCTGGGGAAAAGCTTTTATGAGATAGTTCTGACAAAGTGAGTGAAAAATCCCAAGTGTCCAAATGCTCTAAGAATTTAAGAAAAGGCAGAAAGTTGTTGCAGCTCTGGTTTCAGAGAAGGGAGGTGAGAGGACTTTTTTCCTCATCCCTAGGCCTCACGCTTCTCTGCTCTGCACAAATCAATCTATCTGGTGTAAAAATGGAATAGCAGAGCTGCTGTGCATTAATACAGCCTAGAAAATTCACCCCACATGGTGTGTTATTCTAAAATGGTGAGGAAATCCCTTCCCTTTCTTCCCAACAGCCAGCATTTCTGTATTAAAACATGAACCTTGTTGTCTATGTGTTGAATCAAGTTCTTATATCTTAAATTGCTTTGTATCAATTGAGTCTTTATACCTACCTCTTCCTATCTATTCCCCCAGCTCATGAAAGGTATTTTGGTTTGGTACAAGCTTGGCAAAGTTATTGCATCCTTATCATGTACTAAGACACAAGCACAGCTAGGTCTGTGACCCAGAATTAATACACAGCTCCTCAATTCCTTACAATTATTTTAAACTACTTAACCAATGATACCTGCTCTTCTCACTGTAAGTCACCATCATCTCCCATAAAACCAGAGAAGCTACTCATGCCAAAGACAAGAAGTGGGTTATATGAACTCAGAGAATCTCAAAGCTTTTCATCTTTTCATCTGACAAATCTGGACAAACTTGAGAATTTGGGGGGAATGGTTTATTCCTCAAAGCGGTGACAATTAAAAACATCATTAGTTGATAGCTTAAACTTGACAGATCACCTTAAAGACTTAAATTGTGCACCAATCACAGAATTTTTGTTTTCTCAAATAGCCAAAAAGAACAGACGAGGCAGAATAAGAAGAAACTATTCAATATTTAATCTATTTTATTATGGATGTATTGGTACACTGTCAGCAAGATAACCAAGATTCAGATTGACTCAGAGCACCTTCAGTTGAAACATTTTTTCTTGGTAGAAATCCAATAAGCTACAAATTATTGTGGATCTGTGATAAGGCATAGATGAGTTTTTGCTTGTTTTAAGGTAAATCACTATTTAATGGACACTGTATTACTCTTTTGTTGCTGTAGGTTATTTGGTTTGGTTTTTTGTTTTCTTGAGATTCGTATTAAGTGGCACAAATGGCAAAGAATAGACTTTCTTCTGGTTTTCTATGACCTAGAATGATGGTAATTCCAATTATAATTTCTCAGATTGTTCTTCAGGAAAGGAGCTCTTGCCATTCCCGTCCCCAGCACATTTATTTCTCCTTGCTGGTAGCAAATAATTTGAGGCCTTTTAAAGAAAAAAAAATAAAATATTTATCTTACTTGAGACTGACAATTGCACAGAAGAGGATCACTTTACAAGGGGCAAACTAACTTACTAGCCTCATCTGTGGTTCTACTGAAAACTGATTGTAAAATAAGTCATATTAGTTTAGACCAAAAGACATGGAGAAGATGCATTTTTGGAAAAAAAAAAGTTGGCAAACATAGACAGGACCTGTAATATACAGTTAATTCAAAAGAGTTCAATGAACAGCTTATCCACACTGAAATACTTTATAAAGAGAAAATATAGCTATATTAGGAAAATTCGGCACTTGTATGCAGCATAAAAAGATAGTTGCATCAACAGCACATATTTTCTCTCTAGGAATGATCAATATAGTTTAATGCATATGGAAAAAGAAAAGACAAAACTAGTAGAAAACTAGGTAGGTAGATACTGCAATTAATACTTCATTCCCAGCTGTCAGATTTAAGAATTACTACTGGTCCATAACAAACAGAAGAGATTAAATTTAAGACCTCCCTATCTGAGTGAAAAGACAAATATGAAAAGATGTTTCCCAAAAGCGTGAGAAAGGATGACTGCCCAGAGTAAAATAGAGCAGAGATGCTGTTTTGCTTCCTCTCCCCTCAAGCATGTAGATAAGTCTAGTTCTCCTCTAAGTCTAAAAATTAATAGTAATGAAGAAACTTTAGGTGAAACTTTACACCTGAGTGGTTGTGGCTTTTACTGTCCTGGTAGCAGGAGGCATGCCCAGCCTTCTCTCTGTGCAATGGGCTCTACCACTCAGAGAAGCAAATGGATTTTGAACAGTAAAGTCATCTAAATTGTACAAGTATATGAAAATAGTTTTATGTTTAAGAAAGAACCAAACCTCTTTAACACTTATCCCAAAGCCAGATTTTTAAAGTCTCTCAAACCTTTCCTGAAATTCTTCATCTGCATTTAATAAATAAATAAACATGCACACGGATTTGGGATTAACAGGTAGTCACTTAATCACTTTGGCTGTAAATGCAGCAGCCTAAACAAAGAGAAAATATGAGAACATTTGTAGCCATAACACCAAGTGTTTGCATTGAAGTATAAAGGAATAAAGCCTTTCAAGCAAACCAAGACCCAGCACTTGTCATAAAAGTAATAAGTACTGCAGAAACACCTCTCCCTTTGCTCCTTGGTCTCACACTAAAAAGCTCTGTATTCAGGCCAGACCCAAACTTCATATTCAACATTTTTTAAAAACTAACGTGAGGCCAATGATCAGAGCAAAGACTCTTCTGTTTATGACAGGCCTCCTGTGCTTTTCCAAGCCTTCCAGTGCACAGGATCACCATGGGCTGTCCACTGGCAGCAAGTACTGCCTTGCTTGCAGGGCTATAGAATATACAGCTCTAGAATTTTCTTGAATACTTCTTCATGCACTTATTTGCAATAAACAGATGAGTCAACAGCAAAGATCCCACATTTTTCAGCATACTTTTGAATTATGTTGTTTCAGTAGTTTACAAATAGAAGCTTTTTCACACAGCTTCCACTGTCACATAATCTTTAATAAAATCTGAAAATTTTTCTCAAGGCAAGTTCAGGGCTCTACATCTTGGAACTGGCCCTCCAATCCAACATCCTGTTCTCCTGAACACCACACAGTGCAGCTGCTCCCAGTTTGCCAAGCACTGTGACACACAAACACACCCATCAGTATTGTAATTTCAGACAAATCAAAGGTAATTCTACATATAAATTATGCATAATTAAATCACATTTCATTTCCCAAATTATTCCCCTTCCCAGAAAGCTATGTAACTTCTCACAGTTTACCTTGTTCAACACCCTCAGAGTTAATCCCTCTATACAGAGCTATAAACTCTGGACTTCCATTTAGACTAATAAAATAGTCAGGTATTAAAGTACTCAATTCCCTCCTTTCTTTATCATAAAAGAAAAAGGTCTAATTCAAAATTTTAAGTCTTTTTTTCCTACCTCCCTGTAGTGATCTTATTCCTTTTAGGACTAGATACTTCACCTTCACATAAGGCTTACATGAAGCACATTTGAAATCAGCTTTACCGTGAACTTGAATCAACAGAACATTTCAATTTTCAACAGATTAATCCTAATTTACATCAGTCAAAAATCCAGTATTTTGAAACTATAATTCCTTACCAACAACAAATACTAACAATGCCCCTCTGGAAGCTTCTTGCACCTCCATTATAGGAAGAAATTCCACCACTCTTCTTCCTTCAGGATCAAACAAGCTTGCAATGCTCCTACACTCTGCTCTGCACTACAAAAAACTCTTTCTTCAGCAAAGCCAGATCTCACACCTACAACTGTAAAGTTGCTGCCATACAGTAGTGCTAAAGAAACCATCACTAAAGCAGAAAGTGCCAAACTATATTGTTCTACTTGAGTATATGGATTTGTTTGCCTATTTAAAATAAGAAAGTGCTTAAGAAAGGTAACGAGGAACATCTTTGTCTCATCATAATCTCCTTCTTGCTCCTCAGCTGCCACAAATCAGTGCTGCTCTACTAACTTGCATTTGACCTGCTTTGACTTATACCAACTGTAGATTTCACTCTCCATGCTGAACGTAAACTCATGCCTAGAGGCCAAAGGCTCAGCTGGATTATATCAGAACATTCCCTTCTTTGAACTGCATGTGGCACAAGGATTTACAACAGCTGTAGCTCTAGTCTCAAATTGTTTGTTTGAGTTTTCAACATTGAGTAACCTACCAGGTACAAAGAGTGATAAAATTGGCAAGAATATAGTTTATAAAGCTATGTATTCAACTGCATGCCTGTCTCTGATTATTATGCTTTTGAGGCATATGAAAAATTTTCTATTTGATAGTCCATCAAAACATTTTTCAGTATAGTGGTCAATGTGGAAAAAGAAACATACAAATGTCAGGGTTTGCTTATGCCTAGAGTTTAGATTCAGAATTCACTCTTCCATTTCTGCTGGGATTTTTTTTTCATGGCACTTAGAATTTGTAGAATGGGTGAAAAAGATATACATTTTTTTTTTCTGTAATACAGTCCATTTTTGTGTATCTAGAGCTAAGTTTCCTGCCATAATTTCAGCTCAGAAAGTCTGTTATATTTATCAAAGCCAAAAGTGTTAAACTTGGCAGCCTAAAGTCAAGCACCAAAAACTATATTAGGCACACATATAAATGCCTACTTTACACAGGCAGTGAAGATCTGTAATCTCAAAAATAAGTCAGCACCCAGCACTTCTGAAAATCAAGTCACTTACTTAGCTGCACAGAAATGCAATTACACACATTTGAAGGAAATGCCCTCATTTGTATGACTTTGGCATAAAAGAGTCATGTTGTGCCCTATGAGGAACACTTTGAACACACCTTTTGAGAATTGCAATTCCTTCTGCAAGTCCTCTTACAAAAGCAATAAGCCTTCTAATTAAATGTACCATTGATTCTTTTCATCTAGATTGAATACAATCCGACTAGTAAATTGAGGAAAAATGTTTTCAAAAGACCCCAGTGTTTTGAGTAATTTTCTTCTCATTTCAGCATTGTATAAATCTCAGGCATTGTCGCCATGGTGGTTGTTTGTGTGGCTGAACAGATCATCTTCATTTGATTTGTACAATAACAATGTTAGTTGAAGTGCTGAGATCCATGTAAGTCATATCAATTACCAAATGACCTTCTGTCATTCTTGCTTCCCATGCTACCAAGACATCTAGTTAAAAATCTTTAAAGGCAAGCAGTGGTTGCTAGAAAACTTTATCAGCCTAGGACTGTGATAAAGGATGTTATTGTGGGATCAGAGTTGCAATATACTTGCTCCTGCTCCGCTCATCACTAAGCCCATGGTCCAGACAGGCAACACACGCCTCTCACTGATCCTAACACATTCCTAATCAGTTTATTTGCAATACAGCTGTTTGCAAGGAATAGCAAAGTCTCAGCCGGGCTTGCACTGATGGTACTCCAAAAGTGCTCTGTAGCTGCTGCAAGGACTTCATAACTTCATTTTAGGGGCTGAACACTTGGGCAGCTGAAGTGAGCAAAGCAGGCAATGGAAAGGATTCCATCTAGAATAATACCAACTCTGCTCTCCACTTTTGACAGATAGTGGACTTCAGAGCATAAGCAATGTTGACTTGGTTTAGCAAAGATATGACACCTAAAAAGTGAATGAACTAACATTTCTCTGCTCTTCTTCCAATACTGAGAGCAAACATGCTGGCATACAGCATTCACTCGAATGAGTGGAGTGTGAGGAACCACATAAAAGAGTGTATCTGCAATCTTCTTAGCCTAAGCCTACAGGAAGAGTTTTTCAGAAGACACTTTTTATATTCTGGAGTACAGCTATGGCCTGTCTTTGGCAATGAAACACTGAGTTATGTGTCTGTATATGTATGATCCTGTGCTATTGTGCTTCCTGAGAAGTCTCATCAGGAGCCAAATTACATGATTTATTATACCATTTTATTATATTTACTGGTTATACTACATGCCTGATAAAGGCCAAACAAATTAGGCTCTGCCTGTGCAAAGACAGAATTCCTTTATAATACCTTAATTATGGCACTCTTTCAAATGTAAAATTTACCTGAAATCTGAATCATGTAAACAGCATTAGCTTGAATTGCAAAAGGAACTCAAAATCCATTTTCTTCCCCAAAGCTGGAGTGTCCATATTTTCTTTTTTCTTTTACTATGAATTGATTATATTTTTATGAGTTAAGCAAGCAGGGAAAGCAATACTGTTTGGTTGTTGATTCCCTGAATTATCAAAAAGGAATTATAGGATTGTGGTCTTATAAAGAAACTCTCTTCTCAGAGTTGTTCTTACAGCATCTAATTTTGCTTATTAGCTGCATGGTAGTCCGTCACGCAAACATTTGAAAATTATGAAGAAGAAAAGATAAAAAAATTGTAAACACCAGACTCAAGAAATGGCTAAAATGCAGAGCATGCCTGAACAGTTGCATTGCCACCATGGCAAAGGAGAATTTATGGATGGCTTAGGAGCATACACTATATGCCCCCCAAAAAGTTTACCTCACAGGAAGTAAGATTCCCTCTGTTGTAACTCCATTGAGTTTCACTCAGTTGCACTGAGCTATCTGTGCACAGATGTAACTAAAAGCATTTGGTTTATGCCATCATTATTGCACTGTTATTAAAGCCTTCTATTTTTATTGAAAGTGTGTGTTTCAAAGGAGATTAATTTTACTAAGTACTAATTCAATTGGCAGCCTCAGTTTGTATGTAGCCCAAGACATGAAAACTGCTGGTGTTAGAGGTTAAGGCTGATATTCACTGGCAGAGAATTATGGAAGGAGCTTTTTTATGGCCAAAGCCATACAGTCTTATAATTCAGTTTTATGAGTAAATGTTATCAACTCCCACAATTTCTTAGAGATCCATTTCCCAAGAGTTGGGCCAAGATTTGGACACAATACACAAATAGCAATAAAAATGAAAGAGAAAAATGGCCCATAGCTCTCTTTTAGCATCCTCTTTTCCTCAAAATATATCAGTAAAACAAGTCTGACATTCTCTGTCCTAAACAAACAGAGGAAAGGGCAGTAAAATCTTAGGTCATTTAGACAGGAAAACAAAGAATACAGTATGGAAAATGCAGATTGTTCACTTGTTTATCTTCTATCAGAGAAAGACTGGCATTTCTAACATCTGCAAGTACGTTGAATAGGAAGTTTCATAACTAATTAACTGTATTTCTCACATTTCCATAGAAAGATTAATCAAATAGCTCATATTTTTCAAGCAGTAAGAAGTGATAGCTTTTAGGTCCAGTCCACCAATGAGTCAGGAAATGCCACCTTCCACTCACAGCTAGGAACTATTCATTACAAGGAGTGGAAAGTTCCTTAATTAATATGAAATTAATATGGAGTAAAAAAACTTGAGAGAATCTGGTTTAAGCCACTCTGCATTGAGAAAGTGACCTTTTTACTGCACTCAGAGTCTAAGCAAAGTCCAGTGAAACTTTGCACTGTCTTAAATGGCATTATCTTCTTTTATCTGCTTCAAAACTGTACTGACCTGACTCAGTTCAAAACTGGGTTCATAATTGCAAACTTTCCTCGATTATATTATTTTACCTCTGCTGTAACGATTGTATACATAAAAAATACATTAAAGATATATACAAACTTCTGTGGGGTGAATTGCATCAGTGAAGAAAACAGGTAATGCAGTACCATATCACTTTAAAAATTAAGCAATAACACACACGTATTTATTTGTTAGACTGTACCACTAGATTCCCACATTTTCAAATGACTTCACAGTTTCATCCCAACCTCAGCAATTATTCATATAATAGAATGTTTGAAAATGTAGACAGTTCTTCTCAACTAAATGTTTCCGTTTTTCAAGTCTCTCACGTATTTCCTGGTAAAATCACATTGGAATGTAAGAATAATAGCCCTGTTTTATTGCCCTCATGACATAAGAGTTCTCAGTCAGAAAGTATAGGTACTTTTAAATGATATTATAACAATAAAATAAGACATATGTCACTTTTCCTATTGTAATTGTTATATAAGGCATATCTGTGCCTATTGTTTGAGACAATTTGCCTTTGGTATTGACAGTATTCACCTGGCACTAATGGAAAGATGTTAGCATAAAGAAATCTCCTGGATAGGTTGAAAAGCTGATTGCATGGATAATTCCACTAAAAAATAACTACCTGTCTATTGGAGAGGAATTTTTTTGCTATCTGCTGAGCTTTAAAATTTAGCAGTACAATAGAGCTTTTTCGATAGCTTGAAATACCTACACAGGAGGTTACATTAATAGGTGCCAATTTAAAAATTCAAATTCAGTCAATTGAAAAAGAATGTGGGTATACATACAGAATACAAGAAATTAAATTAAATTAAAATACATGTGTCTTGCACTCACGCATATAATTACAATACACATCAACTAAGTTCTGCTGTCCATTTGCCTTTCTGATGCCCTACACAAGTTGTGAAGTATCTTAAAGGAAAACCTAACCTTATTAGCCTTATCTTCACTCACTCTGCTCCCTTACTGAAGATGAAAAATCCACTGATACAATTTACCACAGTCAGGATGGAGCTCTTCCTCCAAAAGATGACTATGTTACCTAGAAGAAAGCTGAAGACAGTAAAATCTTTCCAAGTTCAAGGAAGGTAATGTCCAGTTGACAACCGCATCCATGGCTAACAGATATCATATAACCACTACCAGACAACTTTATCAGACTTTAAGGGATGAAACTTATGGAAGCCTGATCACTCTGGAAACTCTTCTCATATCTACAACTGTAAGAACAAGATTTTGGACAAAGAAACTGCCTCAAAAACTTCTTTAAATGCTGCAAAAGGCAAAATCACAGCCTAGAGAGGCAAGTGTTGAAAATTTTGTGGAGTGTGTTGAATGCAATATTGTTGGTTTGGAAGGAGAGGGAGGAAGAGAGGTTATTTGTAGAGAATGCATTGTCAATTAATGCAAAAAATTGTCTTGTTAAAATTATAAAGGCGGAGGCCATCGCTTCATCTCTCTCTTAAAGGAATTGTCTCATAAAAAGACCTTTTCCAAAAACAGAATTTACTCAGTAATTGAGTAAATAACTCATGTATTTTTTAATCCACATTTTTGCCCATGGAGTGCTGAGCATATTTTCCAAATTCAATGAATAACAAATTATGATAGCTTCAAGATAAGCAAATGCAATTAGTTTATCAATATAGTATTAGAAAAGCATCAAAAGGACAATTCACACATGAGTATGCTGTACAGCTCTTTGTAGTGACAACATATTTTTATTTAAAGATAAAACAATAATCCAGTAGATACTAGTTCCATCACCCTCTCCTCCTCTCTCTCCCTAGTCATACACACAGTCATCAAAGCATACATCTTTGAACACAGCGGCTGCCCTTGGAAAGTTCTGATTTAGAAATAATTTTTCTTTCAGGTAGCAGGAACTAAACAAATATTTTCTGTCTTTTAAAATCATTTTTTTCTCTTGAGAATAGTGCTGAAGTATAAAGAAATCTTTCATAACAGCATATTAGATACTTATGAACTCCATTTGGTGCTAAAAGACCTAGTAATTATGTCTTAGAAGAGATGTGCTGAATAGCTGTGGCATATCCCTGAAAAATCATGTTCTTATCCAGCTCAGTCTGAAGAAAAGCACATATGCTAACAAAATTCTTTCTTTTAGATCAAAACCTGTAGAAAATATCTGTTGTCAAACAAGTTCTTCCTTCGCTTGGTGTCAATATTAAAATCTTTAAAAAATAAAAGTAAAGGAAAATCCTATATTTCCTATGAAAGGAAAGAGGTATTGGCCTGATTTGCTAGGCATTGATTGTAAGTCTGTTTTTATTAAACTCGGGAGTTTAATAAAACAAATAAAACAATTATTTGTTTTCTAAACATATACTTCCATCTTGATTTCAAGAATTCACACCTGTGTTTGTTGGGGCAGTTCATTTTATGCTATAGCCCACAGTGGTATCTGGATATCTTGTTAAATTCTGAATTACACTTATATATACAAGAGGAAGCTTTGTATACTAAATACTTACAAAACAGAAAACATAAAACAATGGACTGTGATATTTTAAAGGCTCAGAATCCATGGGAAAATACCTTTTGGTTGTCTTTTACAATAACATACTGACATCCTCAAGTATATTAGTAGACATACTATAGCTAAAATTAAAAGGCTTTGAAATAATAGAACATGATAAAATTCTGCCTTGTAAAGATAATTTTTTAACTGCTTTCAGGAATGTATATATTTACACCAACAATATTGAAATATCTCACTTCATACTCTGCTAAACTACTTAGTTTGGCCATAGTATGGAGACATACACTATATTATACCTTATGAGAGTGAACCGACAACTGAACAGTGTACAGTGACATTACTGCATAGATGACATAAAAAAGCAGCAGAAGATCTTGGGGAGACCTCATCAGGGTTCATAGATACTTAAAGGGAGTAAAGAACATGGAGTCAGGCTGCTTTCAGTGGTGCCCAGTGACAGGACAAGAGGCAATGTCACAAAGTGAAACACAGGCGGCTCCATCTAAAATTTCTGGAATCTCTTCTGAAATTAATATCAGTGACTATAATCTGTTTATTAGTGTCAGTGTCAGGTTCCAAACCTGTGAAGGCAGAGATATCAATCACATATAGGAATGATGATGGTATCTGCAGATCAGGGGAAAGTGCATTAATTACCAAGGCCTCCCACACATGGAAAAACGTTTAACAAAGGCAGCAGATTAACTCATTCTCACACAGCCATTTATACTCCACCACTGACTGCATTTCAGGAGTAATTTCCATTACTGTAATAAGCATGCTGCAGGACTTGCTGAAAGAAACAGTTCACAGTCTTCTCTCAATATTATCATATTAAATACAAGAGGCAAGGAGGAGGTGCTGCAGAATGTCCTGAGATGCCTTAGAAAATATGTAGCAACAGTCACTACAAAAATTCAGAGGTATCCAAACCACAGGTACATCCTGTCTGAAGGGAACTTATTGTGACCCTTCAAATAGGTCATCAGAGTTCATACCTTGTTCCCCAACTACTTCCTTTACCACACTTATGCATAAATATCTTAATTCACATAGTGGGATCCCTCCCCTGGCTTCTTTACAGCTTGCTTTTCTATTATTCCTATGCACTAACATATACTAAGTTGTTTTGACTGTGAAGGTATTACTCTATATTTTTAGTTTCCTTCTTCCAATGCCTGAATGTCTGCAAAGGGATTTCTGAGGGTTTGTTTTATTAGCCATGCATGTTATTTATATCATTCTATGGCTCTCCCTGTGGTTTTTATACACTAAATTTTAAAATATTCTGAAAAAAATGGATGAACAGTTGGACAAAAGTTTGCAATTTTCTGTCCGGTCCTTCTTTTTGATCATTGCCTGCCTTTCTTTCCTGGCAAATGAACTGGGCAATTCTTTGCAGGCTGTGTTCCAGAAGCAGCTGTTGAAAGTGCCCCTGTGTCCAGGAAGTCCTAATAAATCAGCATCTGAAAATGATAGAATGCAGAAGTGTGGCATACATGGGCCTTTACAGAACTGCATGAAAAAGAATAATTTACTTGCCAAGTCTCAACAAGTTGAAGTACTCTTGACTGGTACTCTTGACTGTTAAGATCTTCACAAATTTTCCTTCATTTCATTGTTGTAAAATCCCTCAAGGAAACAGATGAGTACCTTGGCTATCTCTGGCCATCATCAATATCCAATGATATATCACCAATAACAACTGAGTTTCCTCAAAGAGGTTCCTCAGAGGACAACAGTAGTATTAGAAGAAATTGAACATGCTGCCATAAAATCTTCCCTTAAACTCTGTGCTGTTGCATGACCCATCAGGAGATTATTGGAAAGAGTGTGTGTTCATACAAGGTTATAAGAGAACCTAATATTTATACTGTGAATACAGCCATTGACTACAACTGAATTCCAAGAAAAGAGAAAAAGGCTATATAGGTCATCAGAAGATGTATGTTAAGATACAGCAAAACCTAATGAAGATACTATAATCTCTAGTGATCAATTCAGAATTCATATACTTTAATAGCTACTAAAGAGTTTAGGATCAGATGACATGATTAAGCCTTTTGCTGAAACCACTTTTATGCACCATGATTCTATATTTTGCTTAGAACTCACATACTAAGATCAAAACTTTCTTACTTATCTTCTAGAAAAAGATCCAAAGTTGAACTGGAGAGAGTGCATGAAGAATTCACTACTGGATGTTTTTTTCCCCTGGTGATTAGTCATCTTCACTGTAAAAATATTGTGACTAAGTTCCATCAGGAACTTGCTTTAAATACTAGCCATATACTTATTTTTTAATCCTTTCTCTAGTAGATAAAGAAAGAATTGAGGAGTCTGTAGTGCTTTATCCCATAGATATCTTAATGTTTAAGTGCTGCTATCAAGTTTTTTCATCTTGTTAACTGCAATGAGAGATGAAGCCTGCCTCAAAGAGATTGGGCAGCCCTTTTGGTTTACAGAACAGCTGAAGCATGGTTGTTAGACACAAGTAGATGATGACGTTACAGGTTTATTTCACATGGGTAGTCCCTTAACATGAGAGTTGAACACAGTAACAATAAATAATTGATCCATGGGCTGAAGAGGACAGAAAATAAAAAGGATAATTAAATTCAATGGGTGAATAGCAACAGATGAAAAGAAAGAAGGAGAATGAAAATCATGCTGCATTACTCAAAACTTATATTAAGTTTCTAAGTTCTTTAGTTCCTTGCAAGAAGAGTAATTTAACTTGGGGGAAACAAACAACTTTTTAAATTTGCACCTTGTTTACTTCTTATACCAGAATTCTCTTCAAGGAGCACATGTTCTGGATTAGAAACTTCTCATTGATTCAAGACAGTTTTACAAGGAATGGATTGTAGGCACCTCATTAATAGCAACTATTCGTTTCTGAAGCTCTATCCAGGCTCCCTATTTATTATGATATTAGTTAACAAGTTGGACACTTCCAGCCTTCCTCACCTATTGCTGACAGAAACAAGAGAAACACTTCAAATGCAACTGTCCTCTGAATGAAACATGCTTTATTCCTGTGGTTATGTGCCTGAGCAGCATCAACACCCTCAACTTCAGCAATTAAAAATGTGCATGGAACTACAAGACTACTCCTTCTTTCTTTCTTTCTTCTTTCTTCTTTCTTTCTTCTTTCTTCTAAACTTTTTAGGTTTTGAAATCCAATCTGATTTGCATGCACATCTAGATTACAAGCAAAACACGTGGGGCATAGGTCTAGTCAGAGCTGATTTCTGCATCTCATGCAGGAACAAACCTCCATCATTACTTCAATTCTGACTTCAAAAGATTATTTTACAGGAAGATACTAAAAGAGTTCTTTACAACAGTAGATTCACTCTGTCTTTTTAAAGGTAGCTGCTCATACAGTTATAGACCATTACCCTATCATTTCCTACTCTTTTCTGCTGTCCAAAACAATTCTACTGCTGAAGATATGCAGATTTGTTAGTGAGATGTTAAATGTTTTATGTATGCAATTGTAGGAATATATGCATGTAAATGTGTGTGTATGTCTTAATGCAATTAAAGGGAAATAGTCAGAATTGTGCCTGAAGTACAGTACACAAGTAATACACATACAGACAGGTATGTTTGTTTACACACTTTTTCCACATATGGTTGAATACCAAATTATACACCTTAACCCTGAAGATTCAGTGCTAGTATAAAATGTGTCTCAGACTGAATAGTTAGTTCATGTAAGCACAATAATAACTCAAGGAAAGTAAAGGAGAAACAATCAGCATTGCAAGGCAAAGGAATGTGGCTATTTTGGCTCCCAATAAGCCAAAACCAAACTTTCCTGAAATGCAAGAAAAGCAAAAACCTGACTGAAGAACTACTGAGATTCAGCAAAATTCATGAATTAAAAATATTCTCTCTTGGTGCAATAATGAGTTTACTAACATATATAAAATCAGGTGGGTCATCTGGAGGCATTTTTCAAATAGGATAAAGCAAGTCCATATATAAAAAAGCAACTATTCTGAGGATGCTGGCTGCAGCCATTTGCATTTCTTTTAAAGGACACATAAACCCCTGAAGGTGATTCTTTAGGTTTTTATGCTATGAGTTGCAAACCACTTAGAGGAAATGAAGTGCCTGAGTCCACTCAATAGGAAGTGGAAGACCCTTTAGCCCTCTATAATATCAGTCTTAAAATCTTGATGTTTGAAGAAAATATTATTCTCTGAAGGCTGTAATTGTCATCTCTTCAAAGTCATTATCAATGGTATTTATTCCTACCCTGAAAGCACCCTCAAGTGGAAATTTGACAGGCTTGTTGAAACAGAAGTTTTGCAGCTGCTTCCAGGGCAGTTCAGATTTTATAATTATTTGCATTAAAATGATGTAAATACGGCACAAAACTTATGTGCCATCATTTGGCATCTAATGTTTTAGGAGTTTGGTTAAATTCTACATCAGGAATACCTGCTCAACATTACCCTAAAGTGGGTCCTGGTTAAATGGTGAGGAACTTGACCCTTCCTTCTTATATTCCAGATTCTACAGGGCTAAGGTTGTCTCAGAGAACACTTCATTAAAATAATCCCATCTTTTGCCACTATCTTGTCATTTACCTCATGGTGGGAGAAAAGCTTATTGAGCCAAAGAGCTTACTGAGTTTTTACCTTTTCTCACAGATATGGCTTAATTTAACATATCCCTTGGTTCTTTTTCTTAACACCATTTTGTAAATTATCCTTCCCGATTTTCTTTTTCTTCCTGTACCATTTTGATGCATAGTGTGAAGCCATCCATCACAAGCTGGAAGCAATGTATCCACTAATGTAAAGCCTACTGCTTCCAGCTCAGTGAGCACATCATACATCTTCTTGAGTATGCCCATAGCACATCTACTGCTGGCTGTTTCCTCTGGATCTGGCTCTTCCCTGGCTGCAACAG
This sequence comes from Cettia cetti, assembly GCA_013401135.1. Lineage (NCBI taxonomy): Eukaryota > Metazoa > Chordata > Aves > Passeriformes > Sylviidae > Cettia > Cettia cetti. The sequence continues at coordinate 27,077 of VZUI01096311.1, read as the reverse complement.
CTCTCTGAGGTACCCTCAAGACCAGCTTGGGGAGCAGCCCCACTGCATGGCAGGGCTTCCTGCCCTGTTTACCTGCTGCAGGTAAATTATAAGTCCATTTCTAGATAATTTCCATTTTTTATCACCTGCCCACATTGTTTATCAAATACCTCTCTTTGTAACTATCCCCCTTCTTTTCTATTAGCTACCCAGAAAAGAGCATAAAAAAGTTTGAATATTCCATAAAGCACCAAAATATTCCCACACAGCACAACTACATACTTTGTAAATACTTTATTTTCACTTTATCAAATAACAATAATGTTCCCGTCTTTTATGTTCCCACACAATCCTCTCCAGCACTGGTCTCAAATAGTGGCCTTCCATTAATTGTGAACTCATTTAATGGCAGGTGCAACTGATGGCATAAAGACATTAATCTATCTGACTACACTCACAGGGATCATTTAGTCTGAATGCTCCCCCGCTAATCACAAAATCAATAATCACCTTCTTTTCACAAGTTCCTCTGTATGTGAAAGCTCTTTAATAACTTCCTCTATTTCATGTATCATTTCTCCATGACTACTCAGAGTTTATCCAAAAGGAGTCTTTCCAAGATGAGATCAGATTTTATCTATTCTACAATAGCTACACTAAGTTTTTTGCATCATTCCAGAGGGCCATAATATTTTTTATTTTTTTCTGCCAAGAATATCAGAACATGTTCAAAAGTCCACATCATATGTCAAATGATGACTCAGTGGGGTTATTTGGAAAGACATTTTGGAGGAGAGCAACTCCTCAGAGTTCCTTTTTAGTAACATTAGGGGTGTCCATGTCAGACACAGTGTCCTCACCTCTTACTCTTTGTCACTGGGGATGTTAACTGAAACGTTAATACAGTGATGGCCTGACACCTCAAAAGTAACCTTGTGAATTCACAGTGTTTGAAAGCATCCAAAATTAGGCAAGAGGAGTTCACTCATCCTAACTAAATGGCAGCAGAATCAGTGCTACTTTTGAATGAGAAAGAGAGCTACCTTTCAACTTAAACTGAATTTGAAAACTACTTTCACAACCGTAATTTTTCATGTCATCTCTTTATTATCCAAACCTCTGAGTGGCTTTTTCTCTATTTTTGCAGTTACTGCTCAGTAACTGTAATCTTTGAAATGAAGTAGAACCTTTCAGTATCGCTGTATTAAGGAAAATTATAATAGCGTATTGACTGCAGTTTAGTCAATGATCCATTCATTATTCTGTCTTAAAGCCTTCTGGAGTTTGTAAAATAATGTACTTAATTATCTTAAAAGTCAATATAAGCACAAACGAGGGACTGCAATGAACCAAACTGGCTAAGACAATTAATGCAGTTGTGGAAACGGGGTATCAAGCTGTTCACCCCACCCTTTCCTAGCCACCTTTCCCTGGCTAATAGTCTGTACAAAGAATCAGATATAATCCAACAGTAAAGTATTTGCTCCTCCAGAGATACTTAGCTTTAAATGTAGCATGAGTGAACATTATACACAGATATGAAACAGTATAATAGCTGTCTAAAGTGCCAGTGTTATAATTTAAAAGGTGAGATATAATACTTCATATACTTGGTAGGTGAAGCAGTTTTGTTGCATACTGCACTTTAAACATCAGGCACCCTACTGTGTGATAGAAGAGACAGACCATGCACAAAAGATTGGGTTTTAATTAGATCATCCACTCCTATAACATGGTTCCATTACTTCCCATGTCATATCCTAATCCTGATTTTTTAGATCAACATAATTCCTTTTCTGAAAGTGCAAGAACTCAAGAGAGTTAAAAATCAAACTAATGAAAAAGGTAATGAAGTAAAGAATCAAAACACAAATCTTCATTTTCCCCTCAGAATCTGATTTGAGAGGACTTCCAGAATCAATATCCCACATGAACTACTGAGAGGTCAGTTTAGATAAAACAGTTTGAACTAGTATGCTTACATGGGAGGTGGATGCCTTGTTCATTTAATAGTCTCTGGTAGATGCAGACTGGCAGAGAAAAACGTGCAACTGACCTTTCACCTCACCTCAGGAAGAAGATGGCAGCCACGCATTTCTGTACCTCTTGCAGTCATCTGATTCAAACTAAAACATTCACTTGGTTTTCAGGCAAAAAACTGTTTTCAAACACAGCATGGTCTTAAGCATTCCCCAGTGAGGCAGACACTGAAGCTTCCTTTAATGTTCCTGCCTTTTTAAAAAGCAACATGCAAACAGCAGTCCTGTCTCGTTCCAAAATCTCAGGACTGCATTAGTTCATCCTAAAATAGCTATAACTAATACTTATCTTACTTAAATTGTGAGATTTCTTTTGTACTTGAAATTATGTCCTTTAGCCATAAAAGCTTTTTAAAAGCTACTCACTAAAATTCCTGTCTCTCTTTTTCACACAGAACCAAATTATTTCCTTCGCCCTCATCCATCCTGGCCAAAGCAAAGGCAATGAATCTTCAGTGCATTTTTACTCACATAGGCTATTCCAGTAACAGTTCAGGATATCTATCTCTGGGTTAACAATATCTTCAGAATAACTTGAATCAATTTTTCAAATTATATTTTCCCCAAGAGAAAAAGATCTGTGTCTTTCAAGGTAGTTATGTAAACACTAAATCATAAGATTATTGTTTTAATCATGTTTCATTGTTGTTTCTAAACTAGCCATGAATAATATTTTGATTTCAGGTATTTATCATCTACAGCAGTGCTATGTTTGCTACAATAACTATCCATCAAGACAACAAGCCAGACTGTATAAACACTTATTCTGACCACATATAAAACCTTTTTCATCTACTGGTCACAAACTTGAAAGGTTTTGTACACCTGTGTGCCTAAGAAAGCCATGTCCTACTCAGCCATAGGTATGAATCTACTAAAGAGCAGTAGCCCATGGCCCCAGATCGTAAAAATGTTTATTTTTCAACATCCTATAGTGTCGCTGTTGGACACGAAATAAAGAGCTTCCAAGGTAGAAGAAAATTCAGAAGGCCTTTATTTTCATTTCACCCAGCCTTTTTATAATATGCTGCGCTAAGAAAGCATATGATTGGTCTGTAAAATGAACACCTCTCTCCATTGGTTAAATAATAGAAACAACAGCTGAGAGAGGGTTGTTATGAGACTTAGAAATGTTATGGTTATTTACATGGATTTGTCCTTGAAGGAAGAAATCTTCCCAAGGGAAGAAAAATCAGCTGCTGACAGGTTGAAAACTTTACAGACTCAGAAAATCAGACCCACTATAGTGCATTTTAAGAGAATACAAGTAATTTAAAATGCTGTTCTTATGTTCTTTTACCATGTCCTTATGTTTCCTGCATTTCTAACGGCAAACTTCTTTTGTCATACCATATGCACTTTCCCAGACTGCACTTTTGACTACTTTAAAGGCAACAAACAAGCACTGATATTTTGGGCCATGTGTCTGCCACATACTTCCAGTCTGTTTCCATTCTGCTTAACAAGACTGTTCTGTTCTGTTCAATATCACCAAAAGGAGGTTAAGTTCCACCAAAGTTTTAAAAAAATGGAGTTAGGTATTCTGGTTAGCATATCTGTATTTTCAGTTGGTTTTTAACTTTTTATTTTCTCCCATTTGATATAGTAATCATGAATTTAGTTGTGTGGCTACTCTGGAACTTACTATCTACTAAAGGATTTCTTCCTACAGCAAAGGAATGGCAACCCCAGGTAAAAGAAAAAGTCTGGCACTTCAGGAATGTCAGTAGTGTTTAGACTTCCCCAGAGACTATGAAGAAAGGTATGAGCTATGGGGCAGTCCTCTGTACCAGGGAAAAATGACTAGAAAGCAGTAACTCATGTGACACATTGGAAGCTGTAGACATCAACTAACACTCATGTAATAAATGGAATCATCTACTGTTGAAAAAAAATGCCCTGCTATGTCTCCCTGTTCTTTTACAATTCTTATTAGCTTTCTGATATGTTTACGTACTTGGAGTCAGATTCTCAGAGTTGTCACACATTTTCATGTAAACAAAAGAATGTCTATCTAACGTTCTCCTATTGTTGACATTCCTCTGTCGGGGAGGAGAAATTTGATAGACTTCTATCTTCTTAATTATCTGACCAGTGTGGTTGGAGAGGTGGCAACCTCATCCTCCAATCCATGGTCATTGTCCAAAATCTATATAAACTGAAGTAACAAATAAACTTTTTCTCTTCTTCCTTTCCTGACCTGGTGGTGTGCATGTGTTCATTGCATGTCCTATAGTGACACTGCAAGGTCTGAATAGGACTTCTGCCAGTAGGGAAGAGTACCAGTGTGAAAGAATGTGATGAAGTGGACAGAAACTGAAAGCACAGCTACTTGAAACAACCTCTCATATATTTACATGCATTCCTTTCAATACATATGAATTCCTTTTAATCTTGTATAATGGGATTCCCTTGTATAATGGAATTCCTGTAAAAGGAACACACGAATTATCTTCTTAATTTTCCAGTTTCAGTTTCATGTCCTTTCATTTTCTTGCTTCATTACAATCCCAACATTTATAGTTTATTTTTATACAAACTTATTGCCCTATGTCTCAATCACTTTTATCTCCTATATTTAGATCAATTCTCTTTTCACAACACTTTCTAGGAGAAATAACCAGATCTGACCCCAGTGTTCAAAATAAACTTGTTTCTGAAGCATGCATAATGACATTAGAGCATCTTTCAGGTTTTTTTCCCTACCCCGTTCATAATACCAACAGTCTGTTGTTGTTTTTCCTATTTTCAGTATTCTGTTCCTGAAAGAGGCTTTTACTGAATTTTTAGGCAAAGGTTAGTAGAACATCAAGGCTTTCTCTTAGCTCATAATAGAAAATCTGCAATTCTGATTACTAAAGATCTTTATTCACTGAAAACAAATACTTCCTTGCTTGTTTGGCAGTCCATTTCTGAAACTGTTCAGAGTTAAAATTTAGCCCTTCATTATCTCAGAGTTGCATGAAGATCTTGAAGTTCTCTCTATCTTCTCTTTGTAACAAAGATTTCAATTTTTTCATCTACATTTTCTGACAACATAAATATAACTCTCTTAACTCTGTACTTACTAAATCTTAATCTTAGAGTCTCCTGAGCACTTTCTCAGAGGTACATTTAAAGGACATGTAAGATTCAGCACTTTCATATTCAGAAAGTAAAAGGGATCACTGCATATTGCCTTACTGATACTTTTCCTGATTATTAAAATAGGGAGACTGCATCTTTACCTATAAGCTCCTCTGCTGGAATACTTTTGCAGGTACTTGAAGAAGAGATCAATTTCCTTTGTTTTTTTATTAAGAAATCAGTTGAGAGACAATCCCTTAGGCACCTCAGCAACAAAAGCTATCAAAATCCAGGTAAACTAAGGCAAACAGAGCTCCACTATGTTCAGTGCCTGTAAAGCTAGCTCCCTGCTTCTCCTCATCAGTACAAAATGATTTTGGCTTCTTAAACCTGGATTCAATCTGTCTAATTTTAGCCACTGTCTTGAAAAATTTCAGTCTGGAAAATATCACAGAGGAGAAATGGTATAGTACCAGGGGGACAGTCCAGATACTAAGGAGGCTGAATTGCCTTTGGACATGTCTATCAATCTTCTTTAATTACAGAGGTGTTAAAAGTAACTCAGCTCTTAGCTCAGGCATTACAATTAAATGTCTGAAGTTAATTCTATTTAATGCATTTCCAAATCTGATTTAAATCCATGAAAAGGCCAAAGGATCTTTCTATTGCTTTATCTGACTGTCAATCATCTCTCCATCAATACTTTTCACTTTGCCTGGGGCGAGGGAAGGGACACAAAGCCTTCTCTCTACCCCATTTTTAAATGATCGTGTCAAATTGATAAATACTTTTGATTTTACCCTTCACTTCTATTGCAAGAACTGTAAATGTTTGCTACAATACTTCAATTCTTTTTGAAGTTGTGTGCTAAACTCTGTCCAAGTTCTGTGTACTGACAACTGAGAAACCATGTCAGCACATTCAGCCAGTGTCATTTTTTCAGTGCATGTTTTATTCCCATAAAGCACTAGGCCTAGCTCTTTTCCACTTTTTTCTTGGCAACTCCTCTACAAATGCAACATGGAATGCTAGAAACTTTCAAACATGGGGGGAGGAAGCATCCCCAAGTTATTTTTTCTAAAAATATTTTTCCAGAAATAACTAATGCAGAATATGAAAATGCTATCATTTTATTTTGCAGTAGAGATGTTATTTCTTCTAAGATCCAAAATAAATCACCAAAAGCTTTCAAAGCTGACATTTAATCCATGAATTCAAATAATTTCTAAGATGGATGATCCATTAGAAAGACACTTTCAAATCCTCATGCCCTTGTAAGATTTTAATGTATAGCTAACAGAAAATGCATTTACATAGCATGCTTTTCATAGCAAGGCTATAATTTATTGATAAAGCTTTAAAAAATTCCATGGCTGGTTATATCCTTTTTTATTTGTTTATCTATAAATAATAAAGGGAGACTGAGCCAAGTCTCATCACTTACATAAACCTGTTGGATAACATTCTTTCTAAAAAAAAGAAAGAATTGTAACTCTGCAAAACAATGGGGATAGTTCAATTGGCAGTAGATACTATCATAGATACGTTTGATGTACATAGAACCAAATTAAAGGGAAAAAACAGATGAACCCAGCTCCCCTTCCCCTTATCTAGATAGATGACTTCCTGCCTGTGCCCTTGGTGTTCTCTGGAAGTGTTACCTTGAGTCCATGGCATGGGCAACCTGCCTTTCAAACAGCTTGAGAGGTCAATCTAGGAATGAAGGGAAGAGAATATTTGGATAACCTGGAGCATTGTAATACTGATTAAGTCAAAACCTTATTTCCCTACAATTCTTTCCTTAAAGCCAGCATCTTCCTAGGCATAACATCAGCTAAATCAGACAGAGGAAGTATCTGTTTTACCTTCAGGAGAATTGTATAAAGTTTTTATAGGTAGTCATATAATGTATTGTTGTCTCATTCTTCTCACTGTGGAAGTACACTCACTTAAGCATTTCTATTCACTAATGTGAAATCTTGCATGTAGGACTATAAATTTAACTGAAGAAATAAGAGTTTGCTACATTAAAAGTATAACAGATACAAATACAAAATATAGGGCATAAGAAGGTGTTGCTATTGGACATGAAATAAAGATGCTTGACTCCAGTTCAAAGACAGAAGAAGATCAGAGGGTTTCATTTACAATTCATCTAGCCATTTTATAACATGCCGGGCTAAAAAGGCACATTATTGGTCCACAGGATTGACACTTATCTCCATTGGTTAAGTAACAGAAACAACACCTGAGAGAGAGTTTGTTATGAGAAAAATATTGTTTACTTAAAAATGCTATAAGAAGAAAATAGTTGTTTACAGAAATTGTCCTTGAAAGAAAGACTCTCCTGAGAAATCTTCCCTTGGGAAGAAAATCAGCCACTGACAGGCTGAAAACCTTTCAGAGTCAGAAATATCATGCCCACAAGAAGGTTCTCTTAAATCGACTCATCAAAGTCTTATGTTCAGCTACATGCTCTCTTACCTAATGTCAACTGATCATCAGACAGCGGAAATGTTTTTCTTTTGAAAGACTCCCATAAAGAAGATGTTCCTTTATATCAAACACATTTAAAGAATAGAATTCTGTCTCTAGATATCTGATATTTTGGGGCTGAGAGCAGCTAAATTTATATTTACTGGAGAAAAGTTATGTAGAGTCTTTTTTAGAACTTAGTGTAAAGCCCTTCAGTTGAATGATTGGAGCCAGAATCTTATTTAATGAAGAAAGAAACCTTCCCTGAAGCATCAGGGAATTACAAATTTTGTACTATGTTATTTTTTTTTAAGCCAAAGGAAGGAAAAAAAAAATTTAAAAATTTAATTAATCATTTAAAATTATATTTTTGTCTCAAATCAAAGGATGCAGTCTGGATTCAGATGAATAATCTCTGTTCCCTGATCAGGCTTCAGGATGACATATATTAGATATACACTTCACCTCATTCTCATTAAAGCATGTGTTCTACTGATCCTCTTTAGCAGTCCAGACAAAACAAGATGCTGCTACTGGAATTCAGTTTTAATAGTGGATTTTTTCCCTTGAGCTATACCTGTCTCTTAAAACAGGCTTCATTAAACAGAGAAGAATGCTGTTATCAAAACAGAGAAGACAAAATTTGTGTTGCTAGATTGTGCTAACCTAGAGTACCAAATATGCTATATGACCTTGAATTAAAGACATAAAATCCAGAAAGAGCATCAACACCTTCTTCTATGCCATCATCCACTGTCAACAGAATTCAGGGTGAAATATCATACTTGCAGTAATAAATATTCATATTTTTAGCTATATGCATGCAATCTCCAGTAGTTTGTTTTTTAATGGTTCCAAATTTGTGAAGCATAATATGAAAACTCTTAGCACAGAGATGTGCTACTGGGATAAACAAATGTATTTGCTTGAGACTGCAATAAAAAGTACCATTTGAATATAATAATTGAACATTGTTTATGGTAATTATTTGCTAATGCCTCTTCTCATCTGAATTAGTTTATAATACCATTTTGATCTTAGTTTAGCCTTTTTGCCATTCCAAGACAGTACTGTAACTTACATCAGAGAATAATTGCTCTTCCTGAGATAATGGGAATTTTTACACAGGCCCTGGAAGATTGAGTCTTAGCTTTGGTATTCTGGATTTAATCAAAAAGTAAAAAGTGTTGTCTCCAGAGGAGATTCATTTGGCATGCTGGATGTGTAAATCTTACAAGTTACATAATTGGCTTGGTAATAGTTTCTCTGATTTGCTTTCAATAAGCATAGAAAAATCCTTCATCAACCAAAAAAATGACAAAGAGCACCTGCATATATATATATATATATATATATATATAAAATTTGTATTTGAGGCATCTGCAGTAGTCACATCAGTCTGCTGGAAAACTAAAAGTCAGGAAGAAGGTCGCTTTTCTTACTCCTTCTCTCTTTTTTCCAGTTAAAAGCTTCCATCATTCCCTTAGAATGAGTTTGCCTGCTTTTATGTGATATCAAAAGCTTTTAAAACAATTTCTTCTTTACCAGTTCCAGATGTAGACCCTCACAGGTGCCAAATTGGTTGCTTTTCCTTTTCTTCCCACCTGCTCCCCCCTCCCAGTTCCTCCTGATAATTTTCTCTCCATTTGCTTTTTCTTTTTTTTTCCTTTTACTTTTTCCCTGAAACAATTCTTCTGAGGATTAAGATCTTTGTCATGTATTTGATTAGTATAAGTAAATTATTTTAAATAAGCAGTTAAATTTTTTCTTCAAACACAATCAAATTGAATAGAAACTCAGATTTGGGTTCACTTGGAGAAATAAGTTTCCGAAAAGGAATAAAACCCAAAAACTTTGCAAAGATGAATCCTTTAAAAATGCGTATTTATAGGTTAGAGCCTGAGATTGTCAAATTATACATTAACCATCTTTCAAAGAAAAATAAATCCTACCACTTCTGCATGGACAATGTGCCAGTATTGCATAGATATGATGGGCTGTGGTCAATGCATGTGAAAATTTTCTTATTAACCTTTTCTACTGGACAGAATTCATCCATTCCTATAAAGGTTTTCCAAGCATAAATGATATTTAACAGAAGATCTTAAATAGAGGGGATGGGGCAGTAGGTGAGTAGAAATTCTCTTTTGGACTTGCCAAATAAATCTACAGTTTGATCCAACTGTGTCTGGAGTTGATACATCAGCCAGGCTGACACGTCATGTAACTAGACTGCAAACATTCCAATCTGTGTTGCCAAGCTTCCCACTGGCAAGAAAGAAAACTTCCCACAATAAGACTTAAAAATCAGAAAGTAAGGCCAATAGTTTAAATCAAGAGAAATCAGGCAAGATTTATGATCCGGATTTGCACTACAATATTGTTGGAATCAACATTTTTGAATGATATATGTCTGCTCTTCAAAATCATTGTTTGCAGATACTCATTTTATAATTTTACAAAGCCCTGCAAAGTGAGAACCTGTTCTTTCAATATTTCTCCTACAGAAAAGAATCAAATTTGTATGACATTACTCTTTCCTATGTGTTCTTTTAAAAGCTAGATAGAAACATAGTCTCTGAGTGCAGAAAATCCATAGTCACTGAAAAATAGAAGAGGTTAAAAGTGGGGACTTTAGAATCCTTTTTTTTTGTTCTGTTTCATCTTTTGCTGGTTTAGTATCAAATTTTTTTTCTTTTTTCTGTAAACCTGGTGTTTATTAAGAGCCAAAGCAACATTCTGGAAAGCACTTTCTTTAATATACTTACTAATCAGAGTGTCTATACAGCCTTCAATTTATAAGTGATTCTGAAATGAGCAGTAATTCACAAGGATCCTTGGGCTTGTAGCAAACATGCTTTGAGAGGGGACTCTGACTGTCAGAAGGTCTGAAACTGTGACATATCTAAGGAACAATTTAAAAAATTGGCAAAACCTAAGCTGGTCTTACCCAATCAAGATTTGAACAAAGCCATGTAGGCTGTAAAACAAAGTAAAAAGAAATAACCAGTAAAAAAATGTAAAATCATAAAGAGATGAAAAACATTTTTCTTTCCTGTAATAAATCAGGAATAAAGAGATGCTTCAGCCAGAACAAGAGGAAAAGAGGGAATTCAGGGGTAGGGTGTTATCCGAAGTCCCTTCCACTGAAATGAATAATTGTGCTTTTGTAGTACAGTAGCCAGTTGCTGGCAAACAGAAATGCAAAGCTACAATTTCTCAAATTGTAACACATATGCTGCATGGCTTGATATGAAAGGTTTTCAGCTGGAAATATTACTGATATTGCTAGATTCATCTTCCTGTAGTAACTGATAGATTTTTAGTGGAAGTGGGTCAATATTTCTTTTGGTATGGCCATTGCTAATCCAACCACAACATTCTCCTTTTCAGTGCACCGCTTTGGAGCATTGCTGCTGAAAAGCCTCTTGCTTTTAGAGACTAGTGATTCATTGAATATTTCCACATCTAGTGCAATAAAAAGCCACTAATCTAATATAAGGGTTTAGCTTACAAGAACATTCCCATAAGAAGCAGTTACGGTGGCAACCACTGCTGTTGAAATGTCTGAATTATGTGGGGTTGTACTGAAATTCATAGAAGAGGGGAACAATTTATTTAAGTGCATAGGAAAGCTTTGTGACTGAAAAATAATAAATGGTGGAAAGAGAAAGATTTGATGGAACTTTTAAACCTCAATTCTGCTTTTGTGCCCACCTAATTAAAAAAATAATTCTTTTTTTTATGGCTGCAGCAACTATTTAGAAAATTTGTTCAAGACATAGCTGAAGGGAGTAAGGAGAAAAAATATTGCAAAAGCATGGCCTATACTAAAGCAAAAGTTTTTCCAGAATATTCTTGTTATTCCAAGAATATTCTATTAAAGAATATACATATTCTGGTCACAATGTTCAAAATCTAGTGTGAAACACAGTTCTCTTACACAATATTCTTAAGAGACAGGGAAGAGCTAAAACAAATTAAATCTGTGTGCACTAAAAGAGAGTGAGACAGGTTCCTAACCTCTTCAGGGCACTCACAAGTCCCATTCACCCTCTGCTCAAAAAGTTCAACAGGTAGTTTTGAAGACATCAGTATCATCAAATGTTCGCACAGAATCACCAGTGACTGGGTGATAGTCAATTTGTTCATCTAAGAATACTGTTTTCAGCTCCTTTGATGCCTTAAGTTTTAACTTTCATGTTTTCCAGATCTCAGATATGTTGCCTAGGGTTGTAGTACTGGGCCTCATATTAAGTGCTAGTAAGCTCTCTTCACAGAGACAAAACAAATCCTTTTCCTGCTGAAGACCAAGGACAACAGGTACAATTTTCAGGCCCAGAAGCATAAACACTGGTGGACTGAAGAGAGAAGCAAGAAGGATGAGACCTCACAACCTGAAGCTGTAATTGGACAATTAAACCCCAATATGCAAATTGATCAAAACTTAACACTTTTATAAGACCTTGGACCAATTGTCCATTTTGTGACCATTCTAAGTCCACTTTGGGTGTAGCCCTGGGCAGGCTCTTCTCCCGCCCAAGGTGTACCCTAAAGGCCTTTCAATAAGTATGTACTTTATTCTCTAGCTCTGTTCAGTCTCTGTTTCAGGTCAGTCTTTCCAAGGCATCTCCTTCCCTATCTATCTTGACTGCAAAGACTGTTAAATTGCCACTGAGGGACACATCAGAAGGGAAGTGCCATACTGCCACCATTACAGCCACCACAGAATACATGAACTACAGATGACACTTTCCTGGGTCAAAAAAGCATTGCCTTCAAATAAAAAAGACAAAATATGAAGTTTACATCATCTAGACAGAAACAGGAATTGGTTCCAGGAGTAAAAGGCAGCTGCTTGAGTACATGACATCATTACACTCATTGCATGCAAAAGCAGGGAAGTCTGTATCAAAAGTGTGTGTTTGGGGCTTTCAAAGTCTGCTTTTAAGAAAGAAATGGAATAAACATAAGGTGGATAATCTGTGAAAAAATAATTTAAAATAAATAATACTTATAAAAAAAGAAGGAAACTGTGATTTGGAACATTTCCCTAGCTATGATCAAAATTTCCAAAGCTATGATCAAGACAAGAGGAGAAATTAATTAATAACTCAGATGAAGCACATGAAAACAAACAAATCTCTTGGAAAATGTCATTTAGAAAATGGGATGATAATAGCAATGAATATAAATTAGCGACTGGAAAGCAAACCACTAATGAGGAAAGTTGAAAGTCAGAAGAGTCTGTGGCCACTACAATTAATACCATAGGAAGAGAGTTTTTATTACACTAATAATGATCAGTATCTTAATTGTATTGGGATATTGTTCAATAAGCAAGGGGCAAGTGTTAATAACACAGACACAGAGATTTTCTATAAATATTTCTACTATGTACTTTGCTTGTAGAAAGTAAATTATGTGGTTATAATGAATCCATTCTGTTAGTACTGAGACAAGATATTACAATAGAAGCTATTTTAAATTCATTTAATTCAAAAGCAGTTCTAACTCAGCACATCCAGATAACTCTCAACTAATAGCTAGAGGAGAACTGGTATAGAAGAAGACTGAACTGTTGGGTATTTTCAATGAGATCTAAGACTCATCTCCAATTCTTAATGGTAATTTTCAGAGGAGCAAGCTAAGAAAATAATCTTCTGCCAAGACACAGAAAGGGTAAGTGGGGCAATACTTGAAGTAATTACAGACTTTGTTATCCTGTGTTGATACCAATGAAAATAATGGAATAGTTGATAGGGACTCAATTAAAGGACAGCAACACATTGAAGTACTAATCTAAATGCTCTTAGAGATAATAGATCTGAATATAGTTCAATATTTTTATGAGATTACATTTTTGATTGATAAAGGTTAATAGTGTTATACAATACACTTACTTTCCTGTAAGGCACAACTAACTGCACACTGTACAATATTCTAATTAATAAACAAGGGTACAAAATCAGCATTGCATACATTAAAAGAATTAAACCACTCAAGGATAGGTCTTGTTGATCTCACTGGAAAGCACCAGGCTGTGGCTGTACTTCCAAGGGCATTGCCACAGAGCAGAGTTGTTGGTGCCTAGCTATTTGATATTTTTTATAAATCATTTGTTGAAAAGGAATCAAACTGAAACAAAAATTAAGGGAGTTGTAAATACTGAGGATAACAAGTCATTGACAGAAAAACAAAATCATGTATTAAATCAGAAAAAACATTCAGGATGGTGTAAGCAAATCAAACTTTTTGATCCATCCCAGGAAGCCCATATTAGCTTGAGTAAACTACTGCTGCATTTTAGACCTATTTTGGACCAACCATGAGATCAGTTTTACCTCTGCATACAAGTGAAATTTAAACTTTTGGGGGAAATTCTAACAATTTATAATTTATAAAAACATGTATTAAAGGCAGTGAGGAGAAATAATATCTGAAGTTATCAGAAACCGAGAAAGGCACCTGAGTAGCAGCTTTCATTACCTGGAAAATCTGCAAACACACATAAAGATCATTGATTTAAGGATTTTCAGAAAATAAAAATTATGTAGAAAAGCAAATTTTACTGGCTTAAATGCCCCCAAATCATAACCACATGGTAAGAAAATGAGAGCTCAAATAGCTCAGAGAAAAACTTCCACATTTCAGATCTTAGGAATTCGTCATCACTGATGAACGTTAATAGAACCAGAAGAGAGAAGTCAGATACATCTTGCTGTTGAAGGAGAGTAACAGAAAGACTCCAAGTTTGCAGAAACTTCCTTTGTATTCACAATTGATGAAAGCCCTGAGAAGAGTCTGAAAATGCCCACATTGTTGACAATCAACATTGTTGACAACCAACATTCACCTGAATACTGAAAAGAAAGCAGAGGCACAATGTACCTGATTTCTGTACTAACTGACTGTAGTTACAGAACAAAATTATGTAACCTTATTTACACCTAGATATAAGCCTATTCTTCAGGCCTCAAAACTGGAAGAATTATACCCAGGACTTACAGGTATGCCATGCATAAACAAAAATGATTTCCCCATCTTACTAAACAAAGATTCTGATCACAGGGAAATTTTTTCCTTGTATAATGGCATTACAATTATAAAAGCAACACATATCAAATGAGAGTGGAATACAATGCATTTTCACTATGCCATTAGAACATGAACAATGAGCAAGCAGTCTTGTGAACAGCATGAAAGTACAATGATTATAAGAATTAAATGCATATGCAGTTCACAGATTGTTCCTGGAGACATTTCTTCATTTATTTATCTTTTAACTTGAAGCCTTTGTTTCCATAGGAATCAATATTTCCTTGTAAAGTTAATGACTACTATAACATGTTAATGAGCTATGTTAACAGGCAATAATGATACTATTAATGTTTGCCAGCTCTATATCTGTGAACTATATTCAACAGGGAGCAAAAAATAGCATTACACTGATATGTAAATTATTAAATCCAGAGTGATTTTCCTACCTAAATATTTTTAGAACTATTTTCATTGATTATATAAAATAAAAGAGTAAAACATCAGCATCAGCCATTTCCCTTGTAACTATGAAATATCAAAAATATAGTTAACACTCCCACAAAGTTTTGCAAGTCTACCTATGATTTGATTTAAATATTATCAGTAATATGTTATCAACTCTCCATTACTGAAAGCTTATGAAATTTTCCAATGGAAGCCTAATTTTTAGTATTGTGTGGCCTTCACTGAACCAAATACCCAAAGGAGGATAAACACCTCAGGCACAGTGGAAATCTAACTTTTCTGTATCAGGGGAAGAAGGTAAGCAGTCTCCAGAGAAGGTGATTCAGAACACCTAGGCTTCATGCCTAAAATAGAGATTATAAAAAGTTTCCTATACAAATGAATTCATCCAGACTTAGTTCTCTGCTGAGACAAATTTTAAACTTCAATAAAGTAGAAGCTGGTTCATCCTCATTTTTTTTGCATTGGTAATATTCTCATGATTTCAAGTTAATATAAAACTAAAAATGTTCATACTATAATCTATGGTAAGAAACCTTGCTAGAGCTTACTTTGAATTTAACTATTCAAACTATAAAAAATTATACTGCACAGAGATTAAAAAATGCACGTGGCTCTTGAAATGATGCTTTGGATTTCACAGTCCTGAGAATTTTGCAACCATCAGATTGAACAACAAGACTCATGTTGCATGCTGTTAGCAACAGCAAGAAAAAGCTATGGGATACCTGGCTTACCTTTTGAAGAAAGAGGAGAGCCCTGATTGAGTCAGAAGGAACATTTACAGCTATTTAAACAACAGTAATCCGTCTGGCACACCAGCCAGCCAACACGTGCACATCACTTTTTCTTCCCTGACTTGCAATTTATTATGAGCAGAGAAGCATCCATCTCTGGCATAAAACAGGCAGCATAGCAATGACTCAGAATATTTGTCCGAGGTGACATCAGATAGCAGCATACCTGCCACTTTAATGTGCAGCAGTGAAAATGCACATTCCAAAGGCAGGGGATTTATTTATCTGCACAAGGCTTATCTGCACAAGAAAGTTCTGCATAGTAACTATTGTGCCAATGGAAATGGGCTGACTAAGGAGTTAAAGAGCTAAAAGTAGGAGCAGAGTCTTCACCATTTTACGTTCTCTACCAAAGGACTTTTGTGGGAAGTGAACAGGGAGGTGCAATTCTGACCCTAATAAATGGTTCAAAGTGAATGCCAGTGCACTGCCTGCCTACAAATGTACCAGTGATTCTGCATACTGAGAACAGGTCATATAATGACAGCAGGCTACCTTCCAATCTGTTCATAACAATGTCATATTTGTCTCATAAAATCTATTTTCTGCAGAACAGAAAGAGCAGTATTGGCAGATTTTCAAGGCATAGGGGAATAATTTGTTCAAAGGTTTGAGGCATTTTGATTGGTAAGGAACAGAAATGTTGATGTGTTCTTCCAAAATAATTAAGCAGGAATGTCTGAAGGAAGCACATCAAGTAGTCTGAAGCTGAGCCTCAGGTTTCGGGTTTTATAGGTTCATAAAATTCCATCCATGCTCATAGGTTTAGACACTCCAGCTTACTTTGCCTGAGCATGATATAGCCAAAGAACCACATTCCCTTCAAAAATCTGCACCTTCTTTCCTGACAGGACACAGAAACCTTATTCTGACTTTTTGCGCATACAAGAGTTATGGAAAAAAAATACTGATTTTAAAAGCATTGACATCTTGTGTGCTGAACAGTCATAATTCCTTCTTAAAACCTGTGACTGGAAATACTTTATGCAGCTTGCAATTAAAGAATCTGTAAATTACTGGGCTGAAAAGTAAAAGGAGATTTCAGGATAATATTTTAACAGCTCATTATCATACCCAGTTTTGGGTGCCTTTTAAATCACTCAACATTTTGAATGGAAAATTCCATTCCTTTGTCATAACAAATCTAGATTATCATCAGTTACTTTATTTTTTGATAAATAATTGGATTACTGCACTGTAAAAGTTTACAGCAGAGATCAGGATACAACTTTCAATACAGGTAATCTTGAATTTCTCCATATCTGAATACAAATTAATGAAAAAAGTTAAAGCAAAAATATGCAGCTTAAAAGAGTATATTAAAGGAAACTGCTATCTTTGTTTAGTATCTTTGCATGTTTCACTGTGTCAAAATAGAACTTAATTTTTTCAAATTCAGGATGTTACCTGGATGCAGGAAACTTGCACAGAGATGATGTACATCTAATGGAACTTGCTGCTTTAGTCTTCACCAGCACTTCCTCCACTATCTTTCACATTCAAGATTACAGATAGAAAACACACGAGGACAGAGCACAGCAAACTGTAGGCAACAAGCAACTCCTGGAGATAAAGAACTTCCTGCATCTAGTCCTGAACTGGGATCCTGTTGCACATAACTTGGAGCAGTGACAGTCTAAATTATGCTCTTAGATGGGGGCATAACATGAGTACTCTCTTCAACAAATCCTTGCATCCTTGAATTTAAAAACAGTATTTCTTGTTCCCAAAAACCAGCATGTCAGTGAAGTTCTCCTGTATACCTCTCACTCACCACACCATGCTATGATTTTCGACAGGTTATCTCACTTCCATAACTCATTTTCTGTATTTTGCTTCCAAAATGCAAAGAAAAATGAATGGAATAAAATTGCATTTGTTCTTTGTTGGAGTTTATTTAATGACACTTGAGTGTTAGAGGGAACCAGTAAGAATATTTTTTAAAGTAATATTCATAGAATCATAGCATGGAAGCTGGAAGAGACTGTAAAGATCACCCAGTACCAACCCCCCTGCCGTGGGCAGGGACACCTTTCACTAGACAAAGTTTCTCAAAGCCCCATCCAGCCTGGCCTTGAACAGTTCCAGGGATGAAGCATCCACAACTTCTCTGGGCAACCTGTTCCTGCATCTCATCACCTTCATCTGCTTGACAAACTCACACCCACTTTTGGCTTCATGAGTCATTCAAGATTTTAGTGCACCTGGACATTTCTGGAAGTCAAAATTCAGTGCAAAATACTTTTTTTTTTTTTTCCCTACAAAATATTATGAAACAAATACAAAATATTATTAAACAAATACAGTTCCCTTTGGAAAATATAAATTTCCTACTGAGCTTTACAAGCAATAACATAAGATATGAAGTTCCCTTATCTTCACCTGGAACCAAGAAAATTTTGAAAATATTAATTCACTTGTTAACACCACATATGTATAGGCACAGATAATGTTCTCCCCATTATGTTGCAGGAGGTCAGGAAAAAGAACAATTAAGACATTGCTATCCCAGCACAAAGTGCTAAAAAGAAGAGCTAAAGCACTGTTTAAAAAGTAGTGTCTAGTTTTCAAACAGACTACAAAATTTACCTTTAAAAATATTTATGGAACAAAGTAAAAAAAAACCTACCCTTTCATCTAGCCTATTCAAATTTCTTGACTAGTGCAAGAAGAGCACAGAGACTATCAAGAAGGAAGCTTTGCAGAGGATTAAAATGTAATAAAAATGCAAAACAATGACCTAGTCTGGATTACACTGCATACTAGTTAGCCATTATTAATTATTTAACTCTAGAAGCTCTGTGAAGTATGTACAAAACTAAAATAAGCTTTCACTTAGTCTTAATTTTTAATTTTTTGTAGTCCATTCAGAATCTGAGCTTTCTGGAAAATTACCTTGAAACATTTATTTATCAGTTATGAGTTTTATGCTCATGACAAAATCATGACAAAATTAACAGTTTTCAAGCTGAAAAATTTGGGCTAGTGGTTGCCTTTTTTCTTCACTAATGTTTTAAATGCTTATTAGAGAAAAGGGTATAAGTAAAGGTAAAATAATCTTCATATAATGACTTTTGGAGTGAAGAGCAAAAAGTTATGAAATAAAAGCTTTTTGTGGTAAAGTCAGATTAAACTAAAAAATGTAACATCAAATTATGAAACAAGTTCCTATGACGTTCTTCTCTAAATGTAACTGGAAAATACAATTCAGATTGCAGAAGCTAAATTATTCAGCAAATGAAAACCTGCTACCACCTGGCTCCATAAAATAAGCCTTTGGCCCCTATAAAATCCAAAGTGAGAAGCTCAGGCTGCTTTTTTACATCCTACAAATTTGAAAGGAAGTGATTTAATATACTTCTCACTGAAAAATTCTCGTGGTATAAACTGCATCATACAGTGAAGCAACAGGCAGAGACTTACATATGACCAGGAAATTAAAGTACAACTAACAGATTAAATGACCTCTGGGAGCACTTGTCACACGTGCTTTGAAAAGTCCTCTCACTTCCTGGGTAACTGGCAGCGATCTCATAAACTGACTTTACAATTGCCACATGTGGCCTCAGACTGGTGGATGTTAGAGGTTAGAGGTCAGAATATGTAGCTGAGAGTCAGTGTCATTCCTTGTTTTCCCAAGACACTGATGGGCAAGTGACAAAAGCCAACTCACAGAGGGTTACTACTTTTAATAACCTGCTATCAAGTTTAGGCACTACTCACAAGTTTGAGTAAGGCAGTATATCACCACCAAGTACAAACCACCGTGTTCAGATCTTGCCTCTGGTTTTCTGTCATAACTCTTATTTGGAAGCCATGAGTTATGGCTCCTTTATGACTCTGCTTTCTTGTAATTACACGGATACATGTTTATTAGCATTGCTAAATACATGTTATTGACAAATATAACACTGATAAAATTAATATTGGACTTAATGAATGCCCACACATTAGTAAGAGAAGGACAGAAATTTGCAGCACTGTTACTGCTGTTACAGCACTACTGAGAAGCACACAGTGGCATTTATTAATAGCTTATACCAAGAAAAAATGAAAAAAAAGGAATTAAAGTCCAAGCTTATCTACTTGAACAAGTTCCTGAACTATAACCTGTATGTTTTTCATGACAGATTAAAGCCCTTTAGCTGTTAAACTTATGTTTCACTATATATCATTTAAATATATCTATGTATCAGGCCTCTACCAATGTGCATGGTTTAGTTGTCTTTTAAATCAATTACATGACAGAAGAAGCTGACAGTTGAGCTCATGTCTCTCATGTGTGACATTGAGTGTGTACTGCAAAAGAAAAATCACTCACCAAAAGACAAACAGCTCACAGGGCTGGCAGTCCTGCACAGAGAGTAAGAAAGCTTTGATAAGCCAGTGCAAGAATCAGAGGCCACTGTGAATGCATACAAATCTCATGGGTTTTTCTCCTTTCTACATGCCAATCAGTGTCAGATCTATGTGCTAACAAAGCACTACACATGTTTATTATTGTTAAAGCATGGCTGCCTAAATGGCATTCCTATTAATTGCCAAATTCTGCCAAATTACCCAGCTCACACAATGTACAGCTTAAGTGACCTTCACACTGGATTTGGAAGGGACAGATGGTGCCAGTCTGGTGGGAGACAGGAGTGGCACAGGCAAGGCTGATCAGTCACAAAGCCTCCAGGTTCATCTGCCAAAGATTTTTAAATGCACTAGAAGCAGAAGAGGGGCTCCTGTGCCACAGGACCACAGTGTTTGTCATGTAGTGATGGGATCTGCAAGGGCAGATTTACGTTTTCATGCGACTACAACTTTAGCTAAAATCTCTGCTGCCTTCACTCTGAAGTGATGTATCGTTAAGAAAAATGGCTGTTAGGGAGGAGAGATTACAGAACAGCCCATCAGGGAGAATTCAGCACACAGAGACGACAGAGGCTTGAATTGAAATACATAGTGTCTTATAGCTGGAGCAATAGAGTCTATTTTTCTTGCTTTCTCTACTTTTCCTCTACTGTACTGAACACCATATTTCTTCTCTGCCTTTGGCACCTTCTATAAATGTAAACCATCCTCTCTATTCCTGCAATGGTAACTTATAAGAGAGAAAATGAAGAAATATGAAACTAAATTTCCACAGAAAGCCATTAAAATTTCTTTGTACTACTTAGGCATTTCTGCTTTAACATCCCATTTGAGTAGCTCATAGACTATGTAAGGTATTTGCAGAACATGAGAGAGAGTGGTGTCATTTTATTCTTAAGGCAATATTTGTTCTTTCTATTTATGTTCAATTTATTATGATCCTTCTAGCAACCCACAATTTTAGAGGGCACCACAACTCAGAGGAGTCACTCAGGATGGGTGATCCTGCAAAACAGATGACAAGTACTTGTTCATTCAAGGGTTAACAAACTCCCCTTAATAAAATTCCTGGTGACACTGCTCAGAGCTTACAAAATTTCCATTTCTTCTTGCTGCTAGGATTGGCTTTCTGAATGAGCCAGGCTAGAAAATTGAAGCTTAAGAATGGGACGGGAAAAGGTGGTGGAATGGGATGGCAAAGCCTATAATAATCCTTTAAGCATGGGCCAATGGCCAAAATTCCCAAATATCAAGACCATTGGGGCTCAGCTTCTCTGACTCCTTTGACCCTCACTAAAAACTGAAATGCACTTAGCATCTGTCAAAACTAGACCCCAATCATCATCTGGGATGTCTCTGAACCAAATAAGCACCTTTAATCTTTTATTCAGTTGCTGATTTCTGGGATGTTTCCCACAGATGTGTCTCTACCAGCCTTTTTTTATTAGCATTGGAAAGTGCATTTTTACTTAGTGGCAGGAAACAAACAAACAAAAAAAAAAACCAAAGAAAAAACAAAAAACCAAGATAAAAAAAGTCAAAATGTTTTCTGAAGTTTCAATGTCATTCCCAGGTACCAGTTAATGGATAAATTATCTTCCCTCCAAACAGCAAGATCAGCAGAATTGCTGTAGTCAATTGCTTGCAGATCTGGAGATCTGATATTGCCTAATTAGCACAGATCATGCATTGCCCTGAAGTAGATAAATTTCCCTCATGAAAATGTTAAAAATCAGCTGTGTCTTCAGTAATAAGACCATACAATTCCCAAGCCCTTCAGAAATGCTCACCATTCATCCAACCACGTATCTCTTTGTCAGGTCATCTGGACTGCAGCAAAGCTCCAACTGGGGCTGCTCAGTCTTAGCTTTCTCCAAATACTTTTAAAAACTATTTCAGCATTTCAAGACAGACACTTCATTTCTCCTTTCATGTTTTTGAAGAGCGATGCTCTGGAAAGGCTGGTGCTGTTGGCATTGTACTGACAGCAAGAAAAAAAGCTTCATTTCTGTGGCTTTTATTTCATCTGAGGGAGTCACTTGTCCTGATCATGGTACTACTAAGTTATCCCTGTCAGCAGGCATTTGTCTTTGAGGTTGCAGTTTCTTGAAGTTACAGCTTTTTCTAACAGCAATTCTTTGTCTTTGTACCTGACAAGGTAGCATCACATGATGGTTAGGAGAGAGAATTAGAATAGCCATGTGAGTCAGCAAATGTCCTTTCGATCTAATGACCAGAAAAGAACCCTTTGAAAAGATAATCCAAAGGAGAATTAACTTCAGAAACTGAAATAGCCAACAGAAAGTTTTGGTTTTTTTTCAAAATGTTAGAAACCACCCGTTGGCTTCTAACCACTCAGCATTTAGCAGCAGCTACTGGATGACAGGAGACCTGAATCCTAACAGTGCTGGGCAGAAGGAAACCCTGCAGCCTTTCTGCCTGGAGGCGAGATGCCTGTCCCCTGTTTGAGCCTGCTGATTTTCTGCATGGAGACCTTTCCCTCTGAAGCCTGAATGCCCTTGCACTTGAAGCAGTAAGCATCAAGTGCAGTTATGCCACTTCTTTTTTTTTTTTTTTATGCACAGGGCTGCACAGAGATAACATTAAGGGAGATGAATGAGGCCTGAACCCAAGAGATATTTCAGTGTCTGTGTGACATAAGAGTAGTATTTGCTTACAACCCCAAAGGAAGGATTCAGTCTTTGAAAGCACAACAAGATGTATTGTCTTTGAAATTCACTAGCTAGACACAAGCACTGGTGAATTATGAAGTATTCAACAAGACAAAAACTTATATCATGGTGTTGTGTATTAGTGGTCTTGAGGCTGTGATATATTAATGTAGGCAAACTGACAATAGCTCAGGGAAAGCTCGAGCACATGCAGCCCGAGATAAAGAAACAAATGGCACAGCTCAGCTCAATAACCACAGTGGGTGGCAGCCAGCCAGTACAGTTCATATGAAATCTTTAGAATAACTTCTGTCAGGCTGGAATTAGTCTTAAATACAGCCCAGGTGCAGGGTAACACAAAAGAACTCTTCACACAGCAGTTTTACTCCATCAGCATTTCTTTCAAGGTTATCAATACTTCAGGCAGGCCAGGAGAGTTAATCTTTTATACTGAGGCTGACCTCAAGAGAACAAGCTCCCTTTTTCAACTTACCTCTTCTGCTTTCTTAATCCTTTATCTTGGGCTGTGATCTTGCAAGATTTCACAAGCTAACTGAGGTTAGCTTGGGTCATTGGTTAGATGCAAGATCCAGGCCACTACAATCAGGATCCTTCCCTTGAGTTGCTATTTAAAGTGATTCTGCGACAAACTCCTTCAGAATTCCAAGAGCTTGGCATGCTGGGATCAAGGGCTTTGGTGTGGATTGATTTCCAGGTCAGAGCTGAACTGCTACTAGGGCATGAAGCTAAGGACATTGTAGTACTGAAAAAATTGCTCATCTACTTGAATTCATTAAAATTCTCACAACTCCATGGAAGGATATTTTTTTCATTATTACACAAAATGTGATCATATACAATACTATGGAAATCACTGAAGTTTCCGAATTACTTACTAAAGTGAATGATGACTGTTAAAATCCTGTTCCCTGATTTATGTACAGAATTATGCATAAAGCAACAATTTACTTTAAAAGGTCCTTCAAGATAATTATGGATTAATATTTCTAAAAAAGTATAAAATATTGTTTTCAAAAAGTCCAGGTGTCTGACTGGTCCTCACCAAAAAGAAAAAAGTAAGATTTGTTCAGAAATACTGGAAAAATACTTGGATTCATATTTAAATCTTATAATTTTAAAGTGACATTAATGGTTCTAATTCTACCAAAACAATAATGCAATGAAGTATAGAAGTAATATCTGGGTAGTTCAAGGGCTTGAATGAACAATTAATGAGATTGATTGTGGCTTATTTTATAGCATCAGAAGAAGTTCAGTTCAGCTATTTTCCATTTCAGGTGAAGTAGAAATATTTATATACTCTAATAAAAAAAAAGTATGGTTGCAAGTACCGAAAGAAGCCTAGGGGAAAATTATTCAGAAGCACGTTCTGAGAAGTTTCCCAATATATTTAGTGTTTTATTTAAGTCTGTAATTGATACTCACTTACTTTTTAGAGATTATTTGCCTAAAAATTAGAATCAGTGTTAAAAAGCAGTCATCAAGAAACTGATTCTGCATAAGGAAACAGAAATTACCTATTTCAATTTTTTTTTGTCATTCTTATGGCCTTATTAAAACAGGTTAAATCAGCTAGTATAAGAGAGAAAATCAGAGGCTGAAACAGTGTGAGACATTCTTTGTGGTGTCTGGAAATTAAAAAAAAAGGAGCTGAGATTCTGCTAGTCAAGACTTGTCTGCCTTTTGGAGGTCAGAAAGTTGAAAGGATAAGAAGAATTTTCTTTTAAACAAAAGAAAATGCCACTTTTTTGAAATTTGGATGCAGTAATCTGATTAAATAAATAGGAAATGTATTTCTGATGCTTCCAGGCTTTGAAAGAGCTGCTTTCCCCAAATCTTATTTTGTCTTGTCCATGTTATCTCATTAAAGAAAAAATAAAATAGACATAAATAACTGTACATGATTAACTGGTCTGTCCTTTAAACGAGTATCCTATAACTGCCAAAAAATGATTTTTGACATAAGATACATGCAAACAAGCAACAAAGGGGTCTTCCTTGGAAACACAACTTTAAATACAAGAGAAGCCCATCACAGAAAATAGATTTATTATTGCTTTCTGACAATCTATTGTATTTTGGGAGTTAAGGCCAAAAAGCAGAAGACACCAAAACAAAGCAAGCACCACCATGGTTTTCCAGTCCTCTTCCTGTTTGTTTGCCCTCCATGCCAGGTGTAACAGGACAACATATGAAGCATGTAAAATCACCAGCCTTTGGAATCACAGTTGAAAAGATCTCTGTGCTTGAAGCAGAACAGACAGCCTAGCATCTCCTCAGGTTTGACAACTTTGTTACAACTCAATCCAAGTGATGTATCTTACAGCTGAAACCATGATAAAGCTGAGGAAAGGCCCTTGCATAGCTAGTGAAAGTTGTTAACAAAGACAAAGACAAATGGGCCTAATGACAGGCTCCACCAAGCCTTGAGTTTCCCTAATACCTGCAATAATCCCCTACAAAGTAGAAGGGATTTTTATTATTGACTTAATAATAATGCATATTCTAATCCATGTGTCTGTGCTGCCACTGGCCTAAAACAGACAGGTTACATTTGAACCCACTGAAGCTCCAGAGTTCTATATCTACCAAATCTTGTAGCACAAACAGAACACTGGAGTTACAATAGATTAGTACTGTATTTGCAGAAACAGTTAATTCTACCCATCACCTTATAAATACATTGCCAGCTCCCAAAGCAGGAATTCCTTATCTCATTACCATGGTATTGCTCTTTTAACTCTACTTAACATGCAGAGAGAAGAAACACTTGGTTAATATTGCTTTCTTGACACAATACTGCATCAGAGCAGGTGCAATTGCTGAAGACTTATGAATACAAAGTAGAACAGCAGAAAGTTAGTAAGGATATGTCACTTAAAGCTGTCTTTTTAAATTCATTACTGAGAACAGGAGTGGAAAATACATTTTACCAGTTTGGTTAATATTTATATCCTACTGTACAGTCCCTTGGCATGGAGGGATCTCTGTATTAAATGTACCAGATGTTATGGGAGTAGTGTTGGAAGGTAAACAAATTGAGTCAGAGATCATATCATACACATACTCACACACACAGCTTGGAAAGGTAGAAAATCCAATATGTTTCTATCCTAGATGAAACACTGATTATCATCTTTCCTTCCTGCTCTGAGCCTGCTTGGAGATGGGGTTCAATTACCCTGTGACAGGAGCTAAGGCTGATGTCCTGTTTTGTGCTATGTTGTAGCCAGGAGAGCTGATTTAGTGAATTCAGTGCCACGTTCATATGTAGATAAGGCCTTCTCTTTCCTATAAAAAGTCTTTACATTTCACAAGCTGCCACTGAAATCTTCAAAATCAGTTGTGACTAACATAATGCTTGCAGCAGAAAGCCTAAAACAGCAACTATGACTCCTTCTCTGGGGCATTAACTTGCATAATAACCACAGTTGATGGATTAAATATTAGCATTAGTAACTGCTTTGCAGACAAAAAAAAATGGTAATTGGTTTTGTGAATAACAGTACTCTATTTGCTTCCCACTCTGCAGGATGGAGCTCTGAATGACAAGGCTTTACCACCTTGACCTCTCTTTGTGTTGAGAGTACTGCAGAAGCTTTTCAAAATTTTCTGTTTATTTTGATAGGTAGTTTAGGATAGGTAGTTTATTTCCATTTTCTCTTATTCTGCACCTGAGGATTGTTCAACCCCTCAGAATGTTGCAGATTTTATGACAGAAATAGTACCAGAGATAAGTAAGGGACACAAAAAAAATTACTCTATAGCATCCTACTAATGCCTACAGGAGAAGAAAGGCAACCCAGAACACTGACCATCCCTCCATTCTACAAAAAGGGGATTACTTTTGTGTGCATCTTTTAAATGTGAAAAATTTCCATGGATAGTATTGTTCTTTAGAGAAAACTTGATCAAAATCTGGTAACACAGATTCTGTGAATTACCTTGCCCATGAAGTTTCAAGCTCCAGGAATAAAAAAAGAGACCAAGTATTTTAATTGTGCTTCATTATTCTTCAGTTTCAACCCTTTACATAGACTTTACTCTTTAAAATTTCCTGTACTTACTTTCCTCCATCTATTCCCAAAGTAAATAAAATAAAATAAAATAAAATAAAATAAAATAAAATAAAATAAAATAAAATAAAATAAAATAAAATAAAA
>VZUI01096308.1:0-36866 GCA_013401135.1 Cettia cetti | reverse complement strand
TGGCTGCAGCCTTATCACACTGGCTGCAGCCTTATCACACTGGCTGCAGCCTTATCACACTGGCTGCAGCCTTATCACACTGGCTGCAGCCTTATCAGACTGGCTGCAGCCTTATCACACTGGCTGCAGCATCATCAGACTGGCTACAGCATCATCAGACTGGCTGCAGCATCACCCACCCCGTGGTTCGACAGGATGAGAGGAAATGGCACCAGGGGAGGTTTAGATTGGATATTAGGAAAATAAAAATCACAAATAGGGTTGTAAAGGAATGGAACAGGCTGCCCAGGGAAGTGGGGCAGTCACCATCTCTGCAAGTGTTCAAAAACCCTGTGGATGTGGCACTTGGGGACATGGTTTAGTGGTGAACGTGGGGGTGCTGCTAAGTTATGGTTGGGCTTGATCTTTGAGGTCTTTTCCAACCCTGAGGATTTTGTGACTTGCAAGGATGAGTGCCAAAGGTTATTTTTGCTAGATGGGCATCCTGGGGAAATGGGGACACACTTTAAGGGCTTTTTTGGTGGCCCCTGCCCAACAGCTAGCACACAGAGTTTGTATATTTTTACTCTCCTGGAATAATACAGAGAAAATTTCCCATCTGTCTCCTCCAGCTCCGTTCCCCTTCCAAGAGGAGTAACAACCCATCACCACCCGATTTTTGCCCAGCCACAAGAGACAGGACGGCCCAGCAGTCAGAGCAGCAGTTCAGGCTGATTTACATCCTCAGAGGGTCACACACCTCTCCTGCAACATCCCCCTCCACTGCCTCCTTCAATCAGTGTTTTCATTTGTTCTATTAAAACAAACATTGAACTGCAATAAAAAACAACTCAGCTGCAGACACACATACTGATGTAGGAGACTTGCAGCACAAGCTGGAAGAAAAGGGATTTTTTTTTCCTTCTCCACCAGGCAGAACCTGTATTCCACAGACAGATGGGAATGTTCTTAAAACTAGAAAAACACTGTTTGCTCTGACCCACCAGTCATGCTCACTGAACCTCTGTCATGCTCTACATACACTAAGTGCTCCACCAAGGGAAACCAAACAAATGAATTCAAAAAGATTAACAACTCCAAAGCTAGAAAACATGGAGCCTTTCCTGGTTTTCTCTCCAGGATATCTGGGATATTTGTTGTGAACACGAGCACAATGCACATGATTACAATTAATTGGATTAAACCCAGAGTAGTTTCTGTTGCATAAAGTAGCACTTTCCTCCCTTATCTAAGGCAGATGAAATTTTGAACTTCAATCTGCAAAACTGTGTTCCGCTACAAATATATTGAGGAAATTAAACTAAGTTCATCTGGATAATTTTTGGAGTTTGGTTTTTGAGGTTATGAGCAGGGCTTCAGGCAGCTGCTGCAATCAGTCTGTGACTGAAATGTTGGTTTCATGGTGGCTGATGACCTCAAAGAAACAGCAAATGCTGAACGTGGGGGAACAGAGAGGAATCCTGTTTAATCATCTTACATTTCCTCTTTCTTTGTTTGTTTATTTGGTCTAAATGAGTAACTTTGCTAAGAAGGGATTAAAATCTGCAGCCATTTTGCTTCGAGAGCCTTTGGTTTCAACTCACAGAAAGACATAGTGGGGGGATTAATTTTGCCTAATGAAAAGTTGAAAAGTTTCCTTTAGACAAGGCCCAGCACATTTAGCTTTGAAGTGGGATGTTTGCTCCAGCTGGAATCTAAAGAGAGTTTTGGGGACCACATCCCCACCTCAGCTTTGCCTGTGGAGGAGGATTTACAGGAGAGACCCTTCAGCCACAAATCCCTGCACGTACCATGGCCCATGAGGAAAATCACAGCGAATGAGCACGAGGTTATTGTGGGTTCTGGGTTTCTGACACCCCCCAAAGCTGCTCTGGGTGTTTGTAGACTCCCAGTGTGGCATTTGCTGCTCACAGCTCACAAGCAGCACCTTAATTTGGAGGGGAGAGCCCACAGGGCTGGGCTGTGGGGCATTCAGCACCCAGCACAGAGGGTGCTGCTGCCTGTCTGCCCCAGAGATGCTCATCCCAACCCATCACATCATCACTGGAGAGTCTCTTTTATACCCAGTGGTTTGCAGAGGCTTTACAAGGTCTGTTCTTGCTTGGTCCCACTCACCCAAAGACCCCCAAAATGTACCAGCTATCAAAACCACCACTTCAAAGCTGAAGAAAAAAGAGTAAGCAAACATCTAAAAGCCCAAATGGAGGCAGAAAACTTCCTCCAGAGCTGCAGGAAGTGTCACTTTACAATACCAGAGTCTGTGGAGGTGATGACATTAACACTCACAGCGGAATTTCACTTCCAGCCCAGCTAAGAAGCAGCTGAGAAGCTCACAGCTCTGCTCTGAGGTGTCTCTTGAAGTCTCCTACATTTCTTTGCACTTCCCTGACAACAGCTCTCCGTGCCTCTCTCACAGCCCCATGCATTGTGAAATCAGAGTTATTAGCTATGTTACCCAGGGCAGGGTGCAAAATAACCCCGAGCCCTCTGTCTTAGACCTTGCAAAACTATTTGACTGAGCTTTCTTTCCTTACCAAAAGTGTATATATATTAAAAAAATAACCACTGAAAGAGTTTACAAACCCTTTTCATGTGGAGAGGAGGAACTGAGTGCCCTTTAATCTCTCATGGCCCATGGCTGTGTGTGTTCACACCCAGCCTGAAGTGTGCCAGCTGATTTGATTTCTGCAAGGGACAAGCAGGGACCACCAAAGCCAAAGAAGATTTGTCCTTGTGAGGAGAAAATGGCCACGGGAGCTGGGGCAGAGGTGACCAGGGGGGTGTAGATGGTCCTGACAGCACCACACAGGTGGGATGATCTCTTCTGCAGGCTGACATGAACAAGCTGGCTTTGTCCCAGAGCAGGGAGAGGCTTCCCTGTCCACCTCTGCTCACTCCACACCTCCAGCTTGCCAGGAAGAGGGAGAGAGGATGTCTGGGCTGAGCAGGGGTGTCTCTGCAGAGGAAGTCTCCCCTGCAGGGATGGGGATCAACCCCAGCCTGTGCTGCTGCCTGACTGGGAAGGCAGGAGGGGAATTGTGTGTGGCAGAAGGGAAATGGGGAAAACCCCAGGTGAAGGGAACACCCAACACCCTGCTGCTCTTGCAGGGTGACCAGAGCCACGCTTTAGCCCCTGCTTCCCCCATCCCTGAGCAGCCATACCAATAAACTGTTCTCCAAGTGATTTCCAGAGTTTAATGCCACTCTAAATGTCCTGTAAAAGTCCTTGCACACAGAAATTGGAAAGAACTACTTGCCCAGTGAGCAGGACCTCAAATAAACTGGGGCACACACTGCTGTGCCAGGAACTCACACCTTGGGTGGGTGCAAGGAGCCTTCTGCCTTCAGCTCCCTCCATACAGGGCTCCAGCCTTTCAGCTGTGCCTTGCCACAGGCAAGCTGACTGCAATCAGGAGGCTTTTATTGATGTGAATTTCCTCACATATTAAGGTTCCCCACATTTGGGTTGAAAAATTGGCAATACTTCCAAGAAAAGTATTAAATAAGGCTAAGGAAACAAGCAGTGCCTAATGTGAAATCTGCCAAGTAATACGAGATGGAGATGGTGAGAAGTTTTCCAGCAGGACATTCTTCCAGGAGGAAATTTGGTTTCCTTGAATCCAAAATGTTTGCAGAAATGTGTCAGTTTCAGTGACACTGTGTTTTGAAAAATGCTGGAATAGGGCTTAGGTTGAGATTGAACACTCAGACTTCCTTTGAGTGGAACCTTTCTGCTTTGAAATGCACTTTTCAATCCTTTTAATCTCATGTTACACAATATAAAACCAAAAAATCCATTTCAGACCAAAAGTATATTAAACTGAAAAGTTGCTGCCGTATTAAAATAATACCTATCCCCAAAATCTCATGCCACAAGAATCCAAAACTGTGTTACACTCTCATTTTGAAGCAGAAAGTGATCTGCAAGCACAGTGAGTTCCTGTGAAATGGAACCCTCTGTTCCAACACATCTGTGTGGCTTTGCTTAAATTCACAACTGGAGCAAAATGTGCAGTGGGGAAGAGTCCAGCTGGTCTGAAATCCTTACAGAAGTGTGGGTTTATGGCTATGATAGCTAGATAAAAATGCTAGAGGGTTAATTGTAGGAAATATTCTAATGCTGCATTAAGATCCTGGAGGTCTGGAATGATCTTGAGACATTTCTACCCCATTTCTGCTCCTCCTGCTCTGCTGGCTCTGACCTGAAAGAGCCTGGTGAGCACCAGCCATCCCAACAAATAAATGCCTTTGAAATAACCCAGATATTCCATAGGAATATGGGGAACTGAGGGGAGGGGACAAAGCAGAGAGAGCCCAAATGATTTTAACAAGGAGCACTCAAACAGAACAACCTGGGGTAAAGTTTTAGCCACATAAACAGACCAAATAATTTTTCTGGACGAATCTGAGAGATATCCACACTGCAAAGGGAAGGAACTTTTAGGGAAGAAGACTTTTTAAAGTTATCCAGAAAACAGACCCTGAATTTTCCTTTTAAACTTGGATAATTAAAGGTGGAAAAGGGAAATGTAAAATCTCTCCCATTTTCAAGCTGGCCAGGTTAAAACCACCACCAAAGCTACCTCAAAAGTGGTTTGCACAGGAGGAGTCAGAGACAGCAGAGAGAGCTTATCCACACATGGGAATGAGATGGTCAGGCAAGAGAAACACAGGAAATACCCCCCAGCCTGCAGCTCCTGTAGAGCAGCTCTGCCTGCAGAGCTGAGCCTGAGCAAAGCCCCAGGCTGAAACAGAATTGCTTTAATGAACCAGTTCCTCAGAGCAAGCAGTGAGCTTTCCCTGGATCCAGCCTCAGCATCCACACCTGGCAAGAACCTGGCAGGCAACAGGTTAAACAGCTGGGCACAAGCTGCAAGAGCTTTTCTGAGGAGTTTCAGGGCTGATGGAACTTCCTGCAGGTAACAGGAAAAGAAGCACGTGGTTTCCTAATGTGAGCTACCAGCAGCAGAAGAGATGGATGAAAAATCACAAGGGCAAACTGCAAAGCTGCCAGGCTGCTGAAGGGCCTTTAGATTTTGGAGGGTGAGCAAGGCTTCTATGAAATAACAGCAGCAAGTGAGCAGAAAGGGCTATCAGAGCTAATCACATCCCTTCTTCTGCCCTAATAATTCACAGCTGAATAGAGGGCTCTGTGGAAGTATTGGATAAGTGAGTATTTCGTGCAGTGCCACTTTTAACAACTGCCTGGGAGTGATTATTTATGTGTGAGTGCCAAAGAATTTGACATGACAGATTAGAAAGTAAAAACTCTGCTCTCAAGGAAATCACCCGAAATGGGAGGGAGTGTATTGGATTTCAATGGAGCAACTGTGCACTGACATTTTTGTTTCACAGGCACCAACCTTTCACATTTGTTTCTTTTAAAAGAGCTCAAGGTAAGAAAATGAGGTGGGGGAATCGACTGGAATCATAAATGATCAATAAAGGAGCAGAAATGCCCATGTTCTGCTGTCCAAGCTCTTTCATGTTTGTTGGAAGATTCTTCCCCCACCAAACCCAACTTCTACTTATTTGGAGACCCTGATGCTCCTCCAGGCTCAGTTCAGCTATCAAGAAATGAGCTTCAAAGAAAATCAGCCCTTTTAAAGTGGTTTGGGGCTTCTTTTCTCCCAGCATCTTTTATGACATTTTCACTTCCTTCAGCCTTTCAGCTTTTGAATTTAAACAAGCATGAAATCTGTGCTCTGTTGGAGCCAATGGCAACATTCCCACTTATTTGGATCATCCCATAATTTCATGCTATATATTTTGCTCAGGCTTTACTGCAATCAAAGCTTCTTTGTTGCTCCAGTTAGCAGTAGACTGTTTCCAGATTTTGGCACTCCTAAAATGACAATAAAGAGCAGCAGAATTGGAGCAACCCTGGTGGAGGGAGAGAGGAGGGAGAGTTTCTTTAGAGGATTTGGAGAAGGAAAAGTGATACAGGTGTGAGAACTCTGCGTGGAGTGAGCAGGGGAACTGAGGGGCAGAGGATGAGCAGGGCTGTAAAGCAGCAGCTTTGGAAGGGAAATGTCCTGGTATGGAAGAAGCAAAATGCATCAAGGGGAAAGGGGAAAGGCAAGAGGGTGTGCTACCCACTCCCAGAGCTGAAAATGCACCCTTGAACAGGGGAAAAATGGACAAAACTTGTGACTGAGAGCCCCAGTTTGTCACAGACACACCTGCTTATGTTCCACATCATCAACTAATTGTTAATGGGAAGTTGTCTAAATAACAGACCCAGCTCTGGCACTTCAATTCAGGTAAAATAATCCTGAATCCTTCCAGCAGTCACCTCCTGATTTCAGCTGGAATAAGGCACAGCACAAGCTGGCAGGGTCCAGTCCAAAATGGTTTCAATTACATGTTTAAAGTCAAGCACATTCTCATGACCAAAGTACATTTTAATAAATATATTCCCTTAAATGTCCAGCAAGGCCCATGGTAATCTACTTAAGCATTATTTTCTGGAAGGTTTAAGATTTCTATAAGCTGAATTACATGTGGAAAGTTACATTAATGTGTCTTCACATAAACTCAAAGTTTATTGTTTTATTATTATAGAAAAACCATAAAAAGATTTGTCTGAAGCCATTGGCTGTTGTTCTACACATCTGGAGGAATGTTAGTTATTACAATAACTCCTTCAGCGCCCTCAAATGAAGCCCTGGGCTAAAAACGAAAATAAGTAATACGATAATACTGTAAAAAGATGTTATGGAATCATAGAGAAACACTGAGCCAAATCCAGCTGTCAAGAGGGAAAAGAAATCCTGGCTGAGTTTTAAAAATAGCATTAAGTCAGGCAGGAAAAAAGGTCAAAAGCCTCATGACCAAGCCACAGCCTCAGCCAAATCCAGGGTGCTGCTGTAGCACCCTGGCAAGAGGAGCACCAGGAGCCTTGGCTGCTCCAAGGCTGACACCAGAGCTAAGTAAAGGCTGCCCAGAAACACTGGATAAATTTAATTTCATCCCAGATTAGGTGTGGGGACAGTACAGAGGCAGCAGGAGCTGGGAGAAGTGAGGATGGGCAGGAGCAACTGAGCACTGGGAAGTGCCAGGAGGTTGGGAGAGGAGCAGTGCTGAGGCTGCTCAGCATCACAGGCAGAATCCTGCCCAAATTCGGGGCTGGGGGATGGGTAGGGAGGGCTGGAGGGGCCAGTCTGGCTGGCACTGGGGTTCTCCTGGTGGAGATGAGCAGAGCAGGAAAGGCTGGGATAGGCCAGTGAGATGTGAAGTGGGTGAGTGTGCAGCGAGGAACTGAGGAGGAAGGGCTGGAAGAAGGCCAGGAGGGCACTGAGGTGTTTCAGGAAGGCCGGGGTGTGAGCACAGGGGAGTCCCTGCCCTGTCTGCACTTCACTCCCCGCAGCAGCCCCGCGTGGCTCCAGCCCTTCCAGGGCCCAGGAGCACCCCAAGGCAGCCCAGGCACAGGGGAAGGCTGTGAAGCAGCACTGCACAGGCAGGGACACAATTCCAGCCTGTAACGCTGATCCTCACCTCCTGGAGCAAGGGCAAAGCCTCAGCCTCTCATCCCTCCCTCTGCTGCCTTAATCCCCTGTAACCTCTGCCAGAGGCAACATCCATTTTCTGCTGGAAAAGGAATGTGGGCAGGACTGTGCCAGCTGCCTAAAAGGTGGTGGCATAACTGGAAGCAGCCTTGAGTGGTTTTGCTCCTGCAAATGGGCCAGACTGGTTCCAGCAGCCATCTCTGTATTTGTATTTATTGCACATTTGCCACCAGAGCTAATGGAGCAATATTTCTTCTCTGATCAGCACGGGGTGCTGTGGATCTGGGTGCTGCTGCACAGCTTTCCTCACCCTCATCTGAAGCAGTTTCCAACCCTGAGATTGCCTCCTCAGGGAAACTAATCTGGGTACAATATATTTGAGGTTATGGCAGGGAATGAACTGAAAATAATTCACTGAGACAACATTCTTCTCATATATTAATCTTGTTGCTTCATCTAAATCTTAAAGCTCTTTTATACCGTTCACCTAAACATCCATCTTCTCCAGATGTTTGATTTTTCAAATCAGTGGCACATTTCATCTGTCTCTAATAACACTGCTGAGACTTTTTTTCCTGGATAAAGCTCAGTAATATTGTTGGCTTATCGAAATGTCACCAGCTAATTAATAATGAAATTAGGTAGAGGACACAAAACCGAGTACTATTCTGAAAATCACTGAATAACCAACTAACCAGTTAAAAAGTGCACTTCAGAAATGTGCTTGGTCTAGACTAGACTTATCTCTCAAAAAAAACAAACAAAAAAAATCAGGAAAAGTGGTTTGGGATAAATAAGCTAACCAGGAACATCTGCCTTTAATATTCCATTTTGACGTCAACGAATCTTTATTGGCCTCTCAAAATAGTCTAAACTTTTTGTTAAACAAGCAGCAAACAAATACTGTTTTCCAGCTTTTAAAAGATTATTTTTCCACTGATGATAAAAGTAGAAATCCTCATTGATTCATTTTTTAAAATGTGTTCTTCATAGCAAAACTCAGGCCAGGGTTATCCTGGTTCATGTAATCTGAATGCTGCTCATAGCTGTCATTGAATCTACTCAGGGTAAATAAAAATCAGTTTTGCTGTGGCTGTTTGGGTGCATCCAGTGGAGCATCAGCTCTCTCCCCACACCTTCCAGCTCACCTGCAAGCCAGAATCCTTTGTAACTGGAGAAACTGCCTTGGAAATGTTTTTTGGGAAAATCAAGCAGAATGCAGCAATGCTGCTGCTGAGAAGCTTGGACAGAGCAGGCACCAGGCAGTGCCACTCTGCCAGCCTGGCCTTCAGAACAAATTGCCCAGGGCAGCCTGATCCAAAGCCCCCCAAAGCCTGGAGCCCAGCAGAGCTGGTGAAGGAGAGCCCCACATCCCACCGTGGTGATGCCTTTTGGGGCTACCTAACAACAGAGGCCAGACAGAATTCAGGGAATAAAAATATGTTCTATTTATTGGAGGGACTTCATTTAGGGCAGACAAAGCCCCCCAGGGGCTGCACCCAAAAATGGTCACAGGTTTCACGCTTTGATCAGTTTGGTCCATTTGCATTTTGGGGGTTCATCTCCCAGTCACAGCTCCAGGTCATGCAGTCATTCACCCCAGGTTTGCTGCCCCCAGCTCACTTTCGTTTCCATCTCCCAGGCCTGAGGCAGTGAGGGCTCCTGGATTGCCAGGCCTGGAGAGGAATTGCTGTGTCTGAGCAAAGTGGGGGAGCAGCAGCTCACACTGTGTGTGCAGTTTGGAGTCACACACTAAAGAACTGCAGGGTTACAAATATATGAAAATATAAAAGCTGAAATCCTGAGGCATCATCTGGGACTCCAGGCTGGCACAAACTGAGGGAGAGGGAAAAGCCACAGGCAGCAGAGGCTGTGGCTGAGCAGATCCAGCCCTTGGAAGCTGCATTCCAGTGCTGTGAGCAACGGGCTGGAGTGGGGCAGAGCAGGAGGAGGGACACCCCACCAGTGTTTCCTTCAGGGTTTCTCTGGCACCTCTGCAAGGAGAGCATTTGCACATGGCTGAGGAGGGGTGGATCTCACCCTGCAGCAGGGCTGCCTCTGCCTCCTGACACCTCAGGCACAGAGAAGCCACTCAGCCTGCTTCCCGCCTCTGCAGAAACATTCCAGCTGAAAACCTCCTCACATCATTTTGGGTTTGTTGTTAATGGGTTCAGAAAAATGCCCCCCTCCCCTAGGCACCGAGCAGAAAGCGGAATCCATTTCTGCAAGCCACAACAGAAAGTTTAATGGCATTCCAAGGCTGATGCACTTCTAGGAGTGATGATGTGGCAACAGCAGCCCTGCAACAACTGGAAGTGATGTGAAGAAATGTGACTGCTCTCTAAACAAACCCCTTTTGATCCATTTCCCCTTGGACAGAAGCGTGATGTTGTTGTTCTCCTTGGGAATTATGAAATCACTTTCTAAAACTTCAGTTTTCTCTAAACATAGACAGTGTATCCTCCAGCTAAGGAAACTTGAAAACACTGGGATTTTCATAACTCTTTCACTTTGCAAATACTAATAACTGTGGTAGATCAGTCAAGGCAGGTTTTTTAAGGAGAGTTTGACCACCTCAATCTTCTGTTGTAAATATTTTGCATAAATCAATTCCATAAATGTAAATGATAAATAAACTGGTTAAGGTCATGGAATTTGAAAGAATCCTTTCAAATGGGTTGCTTACAGCAGACCTGGCTGTGGTTCACCCTGCTGGAAGAAGGAGAACTCCAGTGCTGGCAGTCCCCTGCCCTGACCAGACCATCAGTTTTGAACTCAGACACAACACCAAACTGGGAGTGGGCACTAATATCAAGATTTAATTTAATATCAATGTTTAAACAGTCACTTCTCCATCACCTCACAGTTTCTCTGCTCCTTTACCCACACTCCAACCCTTCTCTGGGAAATCTCTTTAACCCATGGTTATTTTTGTGCTTTCTACCAACAATGCTGTTGAGCATTCAGGGGTGAGAGCTCTCTGCCTTCACCATGGAACTTTAATTTGGTTGCTCAGCCTGAGAAATTACAGCCATTCCCATCTGCCCCAGCCTCAGTAGGACTGGAAATAGGACAAAAACCAACTGAGATTTTTGGGGAGGGCTTGGGGTTCCTGCCCAGCAGAGCTTGAGTGGGGGTGAAGGACACACCTGTGACAGCTCTGCCTGCCACAACCCTCAGCACACAGAGAACAAATGACAGGAATGATTCCTGGGGTACCCACAGCTCCTCTCTGTGTCCCACTGGTTATCCCACACTCCTGGAGCAGCCTGGAGCCTCCTGCAGCTCCCACCCAGCTGTGAGAGCCCTGCCCATCCACCCAAATACAGGAATGACCTTCCTTGCCTTGCAATCTAATTTTTGTGCTATTACCTGCACCTTACCCATGGCATGAGAGCCACACCAGAGATCCAGCCCAGAGCTGCTCCTGCCCTGTTAATACCCCATCAGTGCCCATTAAATGTGGCAGAGCACATCATGGAATCCAACAGCACATTAAAACTACTGGCAGCCATGCACACCCTAATCTTTCACCTCCCAAGAGTGAAAACTTTCCCATTTCACACATCCCACACTTCCAGGGCCCAGCACTTCCTCTCCCCTAACTGCAGTTTTATTGCTTTGTCCAGAAAGCAAAAAGATATTCCCTTAACAAATCAGTTCTGTGTTTGTTTAAAGCCTTCAAGGCCTGTGAAACTCCTTTATCTCCCTCAGTCTTTATCTCCCTCAGTCTCTCCTAATGAAAACCATAATGGTCACTGCCTTCCAGATGACCCAGCATGGAAAGTCTTGGAATACATCATTTATTTTATGAACCTGAAGATTAAAGGGCCACTGCATCTTAGGTTACATTCTCCAGTTGGGAGTGCATGCCCATCTCCAATTCATTAGGAGTTAATTCCATATTTCAACTCTTCCTACTGATGAAAAACATTTATAATAATTCCACGCACAAACAGTGGAGTCAGACCATATAAATCCTCTGCTTTGGACTTTTTCCTTTCCTGTAGAATATTCCAAATCTTTTCTGTCATCCTGGGGCTTCCTGACTATTTTTAAGTTAAATTCTTCCCAGGGAAACGCTGATCCTTTTGAAGTGACAGTGTGTTTAGGTTCTGGGAATTGCTGAGGATCCTGGGCAAGAGTTGCAAGAGCTCAGTTCTCACCAAAGCCAAGAAGAGCAAGAGCACAAGGCAGAATGCACTACAGAAAGCAGAATTTATTCCTCAAAATCTCTGGATTTTTCAAACAAGCAGAGGCTGTAAGACTTTGAGAGGGGTTGATAAAAAGAAGTTTAAAATATACATGAAAAATCCATAGAATAAGTGCTCAAGAATAATTCCTGAGAATTGTCTGTGACAAGGATCAAAGCACAAATGGTCAAAGTGGTGAGAAGTGAGATTTTGGTTACACCACTCTCCTGTGCCTTTATTTCTGGAAAAAAAGAAAAAAAAAGAAAAAAAAAAAAAGCATCTGCGATTATCAACACTGTGGGAGAGGTACACAGGAATGCACATTCAGAGCATAACTATTCCTTATAACAAATTATTTTATGGACACTGGGTTTAATTAGTTGATTCTATACTTGGCCCAAATTTCAGCAATTCAAAGAAGCTTCTCCTATTTAAAAGAGTAAAGATACTGATCAGCTGCTTTGATTATCAAATTGTCTTTAAATTGTGAGTGCATATATATCTATTTATATATATATAACATTTTTTTCAATATATATTTATATATATATACACCTACAAAGAGACTGTCATTAAAGCTAAGTTGCCATTTTTTTTTTCTCTGAGGTTTTTTCCTCATTCATTTCATGGATATGATTTTCTCTTAACATTAAAATGTCTAAAAAATGCAAACCAATTAATTTAGTGTGCCTGCCTGTAGCTAGAGAGGAAAGGGCACTTTTAGATGGGTGCAGCACACCTGTACAGATCCAAAGGTGATGCAGTAAAAGCTTCTGAATTAAAGTCTGGCTGAACCTTCATCTGAAGAGATGAGGAAAAGATCATGAGGGGTAAATAGTCAGGGAAGCAAAGAGGAGAAGAAAGAAAACAGGAAAAAAATTGTTATTTTTACACTTCAGCAGGTATTTTTTTACAGGCTGCATTCCCTGAATTTGTTGCATGTCCTTTATGGCAGCATTTCTGCAGTCTGTAAACTCAGACCAGGTAATTTATCAATGAAGTTTTGGTGTTCAAGTGAAGTTTTTGGTGTTTTGACTTCCAGCTAAGCTCTGCCTGCCTCTTCACCCTGAGAGCAGCTCCTGACACTTTCTGTTCTGGCACAGACAAACTTGATCTGGAGATCCCAATTATGGCCCCAATGTCCCTGGATCTTCTGTCTTATCCTGCCCCAGCGGTGGAAGTGCTGGGATGGTGCCAGGACTCATCACTTTTAGCAAAATCTATTCCTGGCCCTCCTGGTGGTGGGAAAAAGTTTGAAAACATTAAAAAAAAAAAAAAAAAAGGACTGAAAACAAGAAGGTGAAGAGGAGCAAAAGGGGAAAAAACAGAATGAATTTCAGTCCAGGAAATAACTCAAATAAATCTTTTCTCCCTTCCTCAAAAAAAAAATTTTGATTTTTTTTTTGAGGCTGGTATTACTTTTAGACTAAGCACTGCTTGTCATATATAAATGTAGGTACCTGAGGCCTCTCTGCACTCAGGATATCCAGAAGCTCCTCTAACAAAAATATTCAATACATATTAATATTATTGGAGAAAATACTAAGCCAAATGTTTGTGCTTCACAAGCTCTGGAAATAAAAATATGCTTCTTCTGCATGAGTGACCAAGCACATCATTCCAGTGCATTGCCACTGAGAACTTGCAAAGTGCTGTGGATTTTGTGTTAGCAGTGAACTGTGGTTAAATAAAGTTCATTTTTTACTATCATTTAGTTCCAAAAAGGGTGAATAAATAGCAGTGAGAACTCCAAACCAAAAGATATTAAGTTAGGCAGGAAACTCATGGTTAGAATTTTGATATGTGCTACTCCAAAAATAAAAAAGCTTTTTTTTTTTTTTAGAGACATTAAATCCTTAATTATAACATCTAACAATTTTAAACCATGAAGCTCAAAAGCTGGGCTTTAAAAACGTCAAGAAACTGGATCTTCTAAAACACAGTCTGGCACCACAGGTAACCCTTTCATTCTTCCCTTATTTTTTTTTTTTTTCTCCTTGAGGTAGGTAGTACCTTCCATCATTAAACCAAAGAATTCCTCGCTGGAACATCTAAAGCATGACATTGATGAGACACAGTTAACCTGCACTCCTGTCTGCTGCAGAGCAGGGGAATAAAAGCTTTCTGGTATGTAAGTTCAAAGAAATGGACCTTTTACCAGATTTGAACAGTTGTCTTGGGAATGCAGATTTATGAAAATTGATCCCCTGTCTTTGTCCAGGGGAACAATGTGCCTTTCTTCCCCACATTTGCCCCCTGTCTATTCTACTGAGTCAGAACTTCTTCAGAAAACTTTTTTTAATTAATAGAGGATACCCTTGCAGCCACAAGGTTATAAGATGTCTCTGACAAACCTCTCTTTGCATACAGTCAAAGAGGGAGATATTTGGACTTCACATTCAATTTAAAGCAGAGGTCAGAGTTCAAAAGTGTAGTTTGCCCTTGTCATGTTCCATTTGGAATCCAAACAGTCAGAAAAACAAAAGGCAAAATGACACATTGCCATCACTGGGATGCTCCAGCCTGCTCCAAAACAGGCACAAGGGGAAAAGGGAAGGCATTCCCAATGGTATTTATTGGGATATATTCTATATAATCTCTGCATTTTAAAATACCCAAAATCATCAGACCAGAAAGGTAGGTGTACACAGACTATGGCTTCAAAACTACTTGCACTGGGGAAAAACTTAAACAAGTTTATTTCTATTCCTCCTTAAACAACATTAGTAGAAACAAATAACTCCAAATCAGAATTTAGGGAAGACAGAGTATTTTAGACACTGACTGCTGCTGTATATGAAGTTTTCTTGCCATTACCATTTAATCTGATTATTCTGTGGGAGGAAATAGTAACAACTTCCCTGATTTCTGCCATTTTCTTGAAATGAATCAATGAAAATGAGAAAAGAGCAGAGTATGCAGATTACCAAAATGTGGAATATTTTAGGACTTTATCCAAATATTTGAAGGTACAATTTTTGCTCAAAATAATTGGGAATTCTTGGGAAGCACTCCAGAAACATTTTTCTCCTCATGATGGCCCAGTTGCCTCTAAATACAGTCAGAAAGAAGACAAGC
Source organism: Cettia cetti (assembly GCA_013401135.1). Classification (NCBI taxonomy): domain Eukaryota; kingdom Metazoa; phylum Chordata; class Aves; order Passeriformes; family Sylviidae; genus Cettia; species Cettia cetti. The sequence continues at coordinate 22,087 of VZUI01096308.1, read as the reverse complement.
CACAGAATGCATTGGCAGCAGCTACAGAAGCCAGAAAAGCAGCTGAGATAATAAAAAATAGACAAACCTCACTCCTTTTCACGCATTCTTACCATGTGGAAGCTTCTATTTACACAAGTGCACAACTCCTTTCAGCATAAATACTTTTCTTTTAAAATGTAAGGACTCCACAGAACCTGCAGGACTCATCATTTATTGTTCTTCACACAGCCCTGTACCTTCAGATCTATTTCTGATTACACCCTCACCCTGAGCTCCTGGAGGTAACATTTATTTTTTTTCTCTAACAATCCCAACTTCTGCCAAGCATTCTCCTGAATCCCACAGCCCTGGGCACAGAAGCTCCTTGTGAGCTGTCCTGCAGCACAGTGTGAGGTGTAAACTCTGAGGCACGTTGTGTTGTGTCTGTTCACCCCCACACCTGCCTGCAGCCCCAGTTTGGCTGCCCTGCCAAGCCCCCCTGTGTGTGCACAGAGCTCTGCTCCCAAATCATTGCCCACTGCTGCCTGCTCAGGCTTGGCTGGGAAATGCTGAGGAGGATGGCACGGAGAGCACACTGCTCACTGGGCTGGGGTGTTTGGAACACAACAAGGAGGCAAGGCCAGGCAAATTCTCTGTGTGCCTGAGCCTGGAGAGGAGCTTGAAGAACACACAGACCCAGCCCAGCTAATCCCACTCAATCAGCAACCTGAAGTGGCAAATCCTGGGGCCAAGACTTATTTTTCTAGGGCCACTGGTCCCCACCCTAAGCAGAATATTTGCCTGATCATCACTCTTTGAAGAGGAAAAAGGATTTCCTCTTTGAAAGGAAAAATCACCACAGATTTCTGAACACATGGGCTGTGCACCAAGCACCCTACAGTGCAAAAAAAAAAACCAGAAAAAATGGTCTTTTTTATGTGGGTTTGTTTGGGTTTTTTTCCCCTCCATTTATCTTCATTAGATGTTTAATTATAACTGGTCTCTAGGAGATCTCAGCTTGCTTCCAGCAGAGGACAGCTCCACCCCAGCTGAAGGTCTGAGGGCAGGCAAGTGCAGGTGAATTCCTGCTGGTGCTGAGCCACAGCTGGGCCATGAGACAGGAATTCTTGAGTGGCCTCGGGTGGGGATCAGCTCTGAGCCTGCCCACAGACCCTCAGCACGTGTGCCCTGCAATTTTCTCCATCCTGCTTTCGACACAGCTGCCACCCACAAAAATGACATTGACTACTACCTATGAAATCTTATTTTTTATAGCTTAAAGGCAGACCCCAAGGTAGGAATCACAAAGAAGATATGCCAGAAATCCTTCCAGATCATTGCACATATTTCTTCACACCTAAATATTTTTTTCTCTTTCCTAGGTTAATTTAAAACAACTCCAAAATGCAAATATTACTCTCAATAGCAGCCTCTCTATTATTTGCAGGACTACTTCATGTTTCAGTGCTTAGAAAATGACAAAATGTAAAACCTTTTTGGCTCTGCAAAATTAATTGTGATGTCTGCCTGATAACATATTCTAGTTCTTAAACTGAATTTAACTTCAGACATTTACATGCCTTGTCATCTTCCCTGCCCAGCACTGCATTATTGAAGTATCTCCTCAAAAAAACCCCAAAAAACATGATATGCTGCTGACTTAATCTGAAAAAGCTCTACTGACAAAAAAACCAGCCTCTCTGTAGGCCAGTCTGGGAGACAACTAATGATTTCTTGGCCAAACACAAGATTTTTAACATAAAGAAGCCTGAGAAGAGGTGGCTGCTGTGATCAGATTCCAGGCAGGGATCCCTCTCCGAGCTGTGCTGTGCCCTTGGTGTCAGGAAGAGGGATGGAAACCTGAAGTTCATCACAACACTCAGACAGAACCAGGGGAAAATGTCACTTCCCCGACATCAAAGAATCCATAAGCAGCACTTACACTTTAAGTTCAGAGCGATCAAAGCAGACAGACAGCATTTTGATGTTTGTTTCCATTTTTAGAGCACATTTCTAATGCAGAGTTGTTGGGTTGGTGAATTGTTTTTGGTTTGGTTGTTTTGGTTTTGGGTTGGTTTTTTTTTTTTTTTTTTTGCCAGACAAAGTAAGTCAGAGATATTTTCTCACAGCACAAGTTAATGTTCTCAATCTGTTTTTCCTTTCTGGGGTCTGTGTAGACAAATTCCACAGCAACATCTGATGATAAGATCAGACAGTAGTAGCAGAGACATTTTTAAATCATATTTACAATATGTCCCCTCTGGGCCCACCAAAGAGCAATCTTTCTCAGAACAATATATATTGGCAAATTTTTTTTGCTCCATTTAGAGATAATTTTAGCTCTTCAGTGTCATGCAAATATGCAGGGCTTTACTCAGATAAAACTGCTATCAAAGCATTGGGAGCTCTGCCAGGAAAAGAGCAAACAAGGCTCCTAAGAGGAATTCAGCTGGAGAAAGGCTTCAGGATTTGCTCTATTGGGCACAAACTGGTGCATTTTTAAATGCATATTTAAAAGACAATGAATAGATAAAAGAAAAAAACAAAAGGCACCAAAATCATTCGTTTCTGAAGTCTAAATTTTCTTTAGACCCGCCAAAATTTACATTCATTTACATGTAAAATGAGGCTTTATTCAGCTCCTCTGCCTGGCAGCCCAGCAGGGAGTGGGGACCCTCAGCAGCTCCCTCCCCACATTCCAGGGACCTTCCCCCTCTCCATTCCCAGTGGGGTGGGGGAGCCACGGGCTGGTCCAGCTGGGATCATTCCTCCTGCCCCAATCTCTGCCCTCTCCTTAAAAAGAGTTTGTTTCCTAAGAGAAGGAATCTGCACTCTTGTTACCCCTTGGCCAAGAGAATGGGGTGCTGCTGGACCCCAAACCCCAGACACAAACCAGACAGAGCAGAATGAGAGATATTAATGCAATCCCAAACCCACAGCTGGGTGGGGATAATGACAGCACCTGCTGCTGCTGCTGCTTGGACAGGTTTGATGCAATCATGTCATAAATTATGCTCCTGCTGGGCCCTGCAGGACCAAAAAGAGGGAGGAGTTCGTGTCTGGAAGTACATGATGTGATTGCCTACTCTGCAAGCTCAGTTAGGCTTCTGGTATTAGACATAGCTTAAGATGAATCAGCAGAACACATATACTGTAACATAGATAACATATATTTAATGTACTGATGAGGACACAAACCATCCTGACTGACTGGTGGATTCCCATTCCTGGAAGAGAAGTAACTCTTTGAGCTGCCAGAGGAAGGATGTTGGACTAAATGGTCCAGAAAGCAAAGAAGGAAATTGGTGAAGAGTTGGCAAGGAAGGAGGGGAAACCTTTCCTAGGGAAGGAAGGAGAAGGATTTGTAACCTGGCTCAAAATAGTTCATACTGAAAATGCAGCAAACTGGAGCAGGATCTTCACTGACCCCCTTTAACCTTTCCTAAACATCCCTCTGGGATGGGACAAGAGCCCAGCTCTGCCAGGACCCACCAGACACCAAACACCCACCACAAATCCCTAACCACGCCACAGCTTGGGGGGATCTTGTGGATGAAAGTGATGTAAATATGAGATTATATTATCTGGTATTGTTATTGTAATTTTATGGCCCTGTCTCTATACAGTGACTTAAAACTTTGTAAGCTCTTTTGTTGTTTGGCTTTCGCTGCCTTTAAGCATCTTAGTAAATTTATAATCCCTTTTCTTTAGCTTCTTTTTCTATCTCTTTGCTTGATGACCTGGCATGCAATGAATCAAAAAGGGGATATTTATACCCATACTGTGAGAATGTTTACAATGCTCAGAAAATTCTGTCTGTGGTTTGGTCTTTGTGTATTTTCAGAATAAATGACACTTTTCCAAACGTACTATATTACTGTTGAATCCACAGAGTCTGTATTTATGCAACTAAAATGCTTTTATTTAGACCTTTGCAACATGCCAAAATCAAAACTATTTTAATGAATGAATCAAAGTAGTGCAGCAAAGAAATCTGTAATGTATTACTGTTTCAAAACACAGATTTCTGTGAAAAGCCTCTCAGATACAAAGAATATGTTTGTTTTATGAAAAGCAATTTTGTTATTTTCATGCCCATTGTTTTAATAACAGAACTTTGATCTTGAAAATATTTTTGCATGAAACATGAATATGGTAATAGCTAAAGTTTCCATTTAGCTGCTGCTTCATGTTCCAAGAATATTGGGTTCCATTACATGTAGAATTTAATAATTTACATATGGGCTGCAGGCAACCTTCTTGACGTCTTGATGCAGACAATCCAAGTTTTGAGTTAAGTTAATTAATTTAATTAATTTCAACTTTATTTTTTTCAAATTTTTTATTCAGGTATGTGGATTTTGAAATTCAGAAATATCAAGGACATCAGTAAGGGCCTAAATTAGTTCTCCCACCACCATGACCTGGTTTGAAGAACATCAAGCTTACAGGAGAATGTTCCAATCAGTCATGGACAAAAACACTCCATGAGTTCCTCACACTTTATTTGCAGAGTTCCTTAACAGAGGAACTCAAGGCCTTGTATTAATTTCAGCCCTCTATGAAGTTCTGAAAACAAGGAAGCAGCTACTAATATTCCATTTCCTTAATTCCCTTCAAAGGAATTTCCAGAACTTACAGTTAAAATCTGTGTTATTTTCATGCGTTTTCCTGCTTGGGCTTGCTCACAAGTGTAGGATCATAGGAGGGAATGAGCTAAATCCATCCTTCCCACCCACAAACGTTGCTGAGGTAAAAAAAGAGGAGGATTTTGTTAAGTTTGTCAGCACTTGCAGATGTTGAGCAGCCCTGCCTGAGCACATGTGGATCAGCTCTGCCATGCACCTGCCAGGAGAGCAGTGCCCCTGGGACTGCCAGGCTGTGATGGATGCACAGGGAAACGGATCCTGATGGATTTAGGGAGCACCTGCAAATCATCCCTGCAGCACCCTGTATATCACAGCTCCAGTTCACAGAAGCAGCACTCCTGCTCTGTGCTCACTCCTGAAATGAACCAGAGAAGTTCCTGGGATTCTGCACCCGCTCCCAGGGTGTGAATCAGCCAGGTCAGGGAGGTGGTGGATGGAGTTTTGGGATGAGATCCATCACAGAGGAGTTAAAGATGTGCCACAGGCAGCACTGGGGGTGCTCTGAGCCTCCTGGTGCTGCCAAACTTTCTCTAAAGGTTGTATAAACACAGCCACACCAGAAGCAGAGAGCATCTGCCTAAGAGGAGACTGATGTTGGGCAGAATGGTGCCCTGGGCTGATATTTATTCCTCATTAAGGAACAATTCTGATAAGATGAAGCCTTCCCCACGTCCCATATCGAGTTATGTGTCTGTTCCTCCAGCTTGCACACCTTTCCAGCCTCCTTGGGGTGAATAAATAAATCTAACAAATGGTTATGTGCCTCTAATGGCACCTCTTGAAAGGAAGCTGAACATAATAAATTCTTGTTCATCTTGATGGATGGGGAGAAGGAAGGCAGGCAAGAGATAACCAGGAAAAGCAGGAGCATTAGACACTTCCATTAGCATTAAACATGCCAGCCTGCCCTTGAGAGCTGATTAACACCAACTCCTCAGAAAAAATAATGGAGAGTTTCCAGCATCAGACGTGACCTTGCAGCACTGTGGCAACTGCAGGAGGCAGAGAGTCCTCCAAGGATGCTCTTCAATGTCCAGTTACAACACCAGCACTGTTAACACTTTAGAGGGCTCCAAAATTAGGAAGCTGCTTCCCTCCCTGTCAGTGGGGAGCACTCACACTTGGATTTGACCTGTGCCAGAAAACAAGGGCATATTTACCTCCCACGTGCACTCTGCCACCGAGGATCAGAGATCCCTGTCCCCACCCCAGGCAGGGCCTGCCCCTCACCCTCTCCTGGTTCTCACAAGGACATTTGGCACCCAGGGTGAGGCTGGCTTAGGTGGCCCAAAGCAAACAAGGTGGTTATCATCCAGTTCCTGATCCTGGGGAAGCCTGAATCATCTCCTTTGGGCTGTTAATTCCACATGAGCTTCATCATGCTGGCAAACCTGGAAAATTTATGTTGCCTCTGAATAGAAACAGTCTTCTGCAGAACACAGGGCATTTTCATTTGGTAAATATCTGGAATATTTCAGCACAGCTCCTTTTACATTTAAGCTACCCCTGTTTGGGGCTCACACTGCATCGTGCTGTCCTCCTGTTCCCCCCTGTCCAGAGAGCTGGGGCACCTCTGCTTCTCCTCCTGCTGCCAAATCCTTTGGGCTCCCCAAAACCTGGAGCCAGGAGCAGGGATTTGGGGCAAACCCTGGGGGCTCCTCAAGCCTGGAGCCATCCCCAGGGATTTGGGGCAAACCCTCCCCACAGCCTGGAGCCATCCCCAGGGATTTGGGACAAACCCTCCCCACAGCCTGGAGCCATCCCCAGGGATTTGGGGCAAACCCTGGGGGCTCCCCAAAGCCTGGACCCAGCCATCCCCAGGGATTTGGGGCAAACCCTCCCTGCACAGGTAGAAGCAGCCCTGGGAGCTGTGTCCTGGCTGTGCTGAGCTCCCTGTTCCAGGAGGAAAACCATCTGGATCACACAGTTCACAACTGGGGCAGGCATTCCAGGGCAGCCAGGCTCCCACTGACTTTCACTTTGTTTTCTTTCAAACAGGCCCAGTTGCTGTCAGCTTCCCTACGACTTTCTCCTGCTTTAATTTACGTCCCATGCAAACTCCACAAACATTTTCCACTGGAAGGAGCCAAGGACTGACTTTTTCCCCTGCAGCATTTGGGGAAAACTGATTCTGAAAACAGTTCTGCAAAAAGGTTTGGGTGATTTCTAGTCTGATCATTTTACTTTCTAATTTAAAATAGAAACCACACTTCTTTTGGTTTTCAAGTTTTGTTTGGGCTGAAACTGTTGCTACCAAGCCACAAAGAAGGGGAAATTGGGAAGCTTTTAGAAATCATTTTTACATTTTTCAGATCGGCTTCTGGCATTAGACATAGCTTAAGATGAAATCAGCAGAACACATATACTGTAATATAGATAACATATATAACCATATTTAATGTACTGATGAGGACACAAACCATCCTGACTAAAGAGTTGAGCACACATCTGTGCCCACACACATTTAATTTTCTGCTGTGTGGAAAGTTCACTCAGAATTTAGTAAGTTACTTCTGCAGATAAATTCTATTCAGCATCTTACTAATTTTAAAAATAATGTCCTTAAATATCCCTGTAATTCCAGCTTTTCTCTAACATTTTTGGCTTGGGAAATGCTGGCAGCTTTCTGTGACTGGAGTTGTCACAACAGTGATTTGTCTCAGGATAAAAAAAGAAAAGCCACAAGAACGTTTTCTTTGAGGTTCCCATTAGGATTTAACCATTAGAATGAACCTGTGTTATCCCAGACACCTTCAGAGTAACTATGAGTCCAAAAAAGTTTCCAATTTCTGAAAAATGCTTGGAAGGATTTAAAAAAAAAGAGAGAAATTTTCAAGCATCAGACAGGGAATTTAAAAAATTACTGGAAAAAATCCAGTTGATGTTTTATGCTACCTCTGACCATCACTAAACCCCAGCTCTGGAGCTTGTCACCAGACTCAGCTGAGAGGCACCACGCTTGAAAGATCAGCCTCTTGCCCAACCACAATTTTGTCTTTCTTTTAAGTAGATTAAGTAACCTGCATGATATTTTTAAGATGAATCCCTGGATCTTCCCTCCACCCAACTGAAAACTACTCTGATTAAGCTTTGGAGAATGTTACAACAAATCAGATTTTAGTATTATGAAAACGTGGCAAGTAGGACTCCAGGGGTTCCTTTAAAATTCCTCAGTGAATAAGACACGTAATGTGAGGTTTTGCAATTCCCAAGTGAAGGTTTATGAGTTCAAATTGCAATTCTTCCAAGAGGAGAAGGGAGGCAAGGCCTGCAAGATGCAATAATGTTTAGAAGATTGAATGATACAGTGAAAAAAGTACTCAGATTTGGAACAGAAAATTGATTCTTCATGTCACTGAAGAACCCTAAAGAAGATCTTTTAAAAAATGATCAGAGTGCCAGAAAACTCTGTGTTCTTTTTAATGAAATCAATTGATCTAATAATAGATGGAAAACTGCTCTGCCTTCAAAGATTTTCCACTCCAAACAAATGGCTTATTTGGCCAATGATACAACATTCAGTGCAATTACCAGCAACTCCCCCACTGCAGAGAGCTCAGGAAGGAGTGTGTGTGTATTTACACAAGTCCTACAAGACTGCTGATAACCAGATACAAGCACAGATAACCACAATCCACGTGGGTTCTGCCTCTTGCTTTCCAACCCCCCTGAAATACCCCAGCTGAGGGCAGCCCCCCTCCAACTGCTGCTATTGTTCCCTGGAAAATGAGCTTTTCTCCATTTTAAAAAAAAAAAAAAATCAGTCATAGGGTTGGGGTTTTTGTTTTTTTCCTTAGGGCAAGTGTAGCCAGTTAATTATTAAGTAAGTAAATTGCTTAACTAGTTAGGGGAAGGCTGAGCCATCCTCAGTCATCATGGGTGGGGAATGCTTTCCTAAGGAGCAGCGAGGAGATCCAGCCACAGCTCCTTCCCAAAGGGCTGGAACAGGAGGGAATGCCATGGCCTGGCCCTGGCAGCTGCTGCTGAGGAGACAGCAGGATCTGGATGGATTTCCAGGTGGGATTCTGCCCTGGAGCCCTGGCAGCTGCTGCTGAGGAGACAGCAGGATCTGGATGGATTTCCAGGTGGGATTCTGCCCTGGAGCCCTGGCAGGGAAGCCTCTCAGCGGTGCTGCTGCAGGCAAGGCAGGCAGAGCTCCCCGGGGCTGGAAGCCCTGCACCCCCAGGGCTCTGCCTGCTGTGGGCTGTGCTGGGAGCCTGCTGAGACTGGGATGGGAGCCTGCTCTGGGCAAGGAAGACCTCGCTGTTTACACAAGGATGCCAAACAGCTCCCTGAGGAAGGGCCCAAATGTAAACTCCTTTCTGTGAAATGTGAAAACTAACTGTGAACTCACACAGTTGCCATCTCCCTGCGGCAGCTCAGAAGGCTTTGTCTTCTTATTTAGGCATCCCAATGTCATCTGCAGCCTGGATCTCTCCCCCAGCTCTCTGTTTGCAGGGGCTAAATTAAAAGTCAGACATGCAAACATCCAACTAAACTGGACTAAGTCATCCCTGGAGCAGAAATGCAGAGCACTGCTGCAGAGAGCATCCTGCTTCCTAAAGCCCAGGGACACTGAAACGCTGCCAGCAGCACAAAAGGTGCTCCTCTCCTTGGCCTGGGAGACAAAGGAGCTTGGAGGGGTCACTGCAGCTCATCACAGAGCAAGGACACAAAGGCTCCCTGTGGGCTGTTCATGCAACAGCTCCTGAGCCCAAAGAGCACAGGGCCCCTCTGGCTCTGAACCCCGAGGCTGGTTTATTTAAACTCTGATGGTTTCTTCCCTCAGACTGCTGGTTCCAGAGACTGGTTTATTCTTGCTAGGATTAAGGAGATAGCAAAAATAACAAGCTGCACTGTGTGCTGCCAGTCAATGAAAGTGGATCATGGCCTGATTGATAATGGAGATTCTATAGAATATTACTCAGATTCCCAGACAATAAATCTTAGAAGTGATGTCTGGGATATTGTTCCAGTCCAATAGCATCTCCCAAACGTTTATACAGTGGTGTGTTTATACAGCCAGCTTTATTTTGGAGCAGTGGTCTCTCTAGATTCATTTAAGGAGCTCAGAAAGCCTTGGAGCATGTCTTGGTTTGGTTCCTCTCTAATGAATCAGTATTGGCAACAAAAAAACAAATCACCAGGGAAAAGAAATTGCTAGGAGTCATTTCTAAAGTCAACAGAAAATCTCCTTCACACAGGTTTTGTACAAGTCTGCAGACAGCCCTTACAGCCAGGGACTGTACCCCAGCTCACACCTGGTGTAAGCACTGCATTACAGCTGCAGCAGTGGGGAATTTTCCAGGCCCTAATAATCAACTGTTCTCCTTTCTCTTACTGTTCTGCTTTACAAGCACATATTTTTATGGTATGAACTTTCCTTCTAACATCTACACACGTATTCTTACTAACACAGAAACTCTTCCAGCTGTTGCTGTTACCCACAGTGACCCCCAGGTGCTGTTCCAGAGGTACAGGATGCACGAGAGGTCTCAGAGAGGAACCCAGCCTCTGTGTTCACTCGTGTGCTACTGGTGTTGAAAACATTTGATTTTAGTGCTAGTTCTTGAAACTGGAGGTTAGCTGCAGAAGATACCCAGAAAAGTGCTGCCAACACTGTAATTTCTGCCTTTAACATCTTCTGGGTCAACACTTTCTCAATGAAATTAGGGATAAATTGATAATTTATCAATTAAAGTAAAAGTAAAAAGTAAGAAGTTTTTTACTAAAGTAAAAAACCAGACAAGCAGTTTGGGGCTTCACCAATGTATTCTACTAAACAGTGAATTTGTTGCATTAAGACCACATTGAGATCTACCTGGAACATTTTCAAGACATCCATTAGCTCTATAAAAATGGAACAAGTTGATTTATGCCAATTATAACTGTAGAGAAATGGAATTGAATACTTTGCAATGCTGTATAAAAACGTTTTTCCTCAAAAGCCAACAAGCTTTGCAAACTGGGACATGGTTTTCACCTGTCCTGCTGCAATAAATGCATTACTGACATTTTATCAGTCTAATCAGAGGCTTGATTCTTTATAATGATTATTGTGCTTCCCAAAGCCGCGTGTTTGACATGAGCAGGTTCAGAGCTTCACAACTGCAGTGCTACAATGCAGGATTTGACCTGTCATGAACCAATTACCACTGAACAAACAGCTCAAAATTTGGGCTTGTTTGGTTTTGTCAGCCTTTCTTTAGGTCATGTTGTTTAGACACAATTTGTAAGGAAGAAAAAGGAACTGTTTGTTATTTGAATGCAAAGTGTTTCATGAGGTGGAGAGGACTTGTATGACTTCTATTTACATAAAACCTAAATTCCTCCTGCTGCAGAGGCACCTCCTCTTCAAGTATGTTGAAAAATACCTCAGGTAATCTGCTTAAATATTATGGACATTATTAAGAACCTGATCCAATGCCAGTAGAAAATCAAAGTGTCACATGCTATATATTTGGAGTAGTCTGACTTGTAGCACTAAAAGTACCTTATTTCCTTTGGAGAAGCCACAGACAGCCCCAAAAGAGCAGAAGAAACCAAACTCTCAGGCAGCAATCTGGAGCAGCAATTTTGGGTGAGGAGAAACACCAAACATTTATTTTCATCTGAAAAATCAGATCAGTCACTTTATTCACAGATGGAAACACAACCTCCCCACTATGCTTAATGTCACAAAAATGCTAACTGCTCACGGGGGAAATATTAGATCAATGCTCAAAAACAGCTGGGTAGGACCAGGGGAAACATTGCACAAGCTCTGCAAGCACTTTGTGGAATATTTAGCTGGCACTTTTCTGGAGCATTTGTGAGCGTTTTCTGATATTTCAGAAGGCATGCCGGGAAAATGCTATGGGAAAAATAGCAGTCAAGTAGAAGAGCCATATGAGAAAAATCAACAACAAATAATAATGAAAGAAGCTGATTTATCCCTCAGATAAATCTATGCTGGGGCAGAAATACTCTGTGTGCAGCAGCTTTTCTTGCTAGGGGAGCACCAGGCTAAGTTGTGTTGTTTCTACATTCAGTTCTCTTCGTTGCTACTCCCACCAAGATGAGAGACACACCAATGTCTCCACACATTTCAAGAAATCTGACAGTCTCACACCTTCCTCCTTCTTGGCTTATCATTAATTTTATCCAGCTTTTGTGGATTTTCAAGAAGGCAGGCACTGTTTTAACAGAAACAGCTTGCTCTGGATTCTGCAGAACTGAGTGCCACTTCAGCAATCTATATTCACTCAAGCTGTAGTTCCCTCCTTAAATATATTTCTTCTCCACCATTATTTTAAGGATTATACCCCTCTCCCTTTGCCCTGCTGCTGTGGAACACTGTCCATCCAAAGAGAAGCAGCTTTCCCACCTCAGCACCTGCCTCCAGCTCTCTCTGCTGCTCTGTTTCAAAGCTTTCTCTGCAGTTTCATGACTTTGACAGGTGTGTACACCACACCTCGCAGCAGCAGTTCTGCTCTGCCTTTTTTCCAGGTCACTTTGCTGGTGCCCTGCTGGGCAGAACCCTCAGGCTTTGTGGGCAGACAGAGTCCCTGCCCTTGTGACAGACCGGCCTCCCCAGAGCCACAACAACTGCAAGATGCCACCAGACACAGGCTGAGCACTCACATCCACCAGCCAAGGCCCCAGAAGGGTGGATATTCCAGGAAGGAGCCAACCCCTTGAGCAACAGAACAGGCCTGCCAAGGACAGCCAAGTAGAACCAGATGCGGTGGCTGGGAAAGGCACAGAGTGGGAACTGCACTGGTTGGCAGCATGGGATGAGCAAAAAGGGAGGAGACAGGGAAATGAGGGGAGAAATGGAAGGAGAAACACAAGAAGAGCAACTGGGAGAGCTGGCGTGGGCAGGGTGTTTGGCAAAACATGAAATTATGAATCATAGTATTTTCCTGTGTAGAAGAAAACACCTATGACTTGGCCACTACTATTTACAGTTTTACCATTACTGTTGGCAGTTTTACCATTATTATTTGCAGTTCTACCAATCCTATTTGCAGTTTTACCCTTGCTTTTGCCATTTCCCTCCCTTCCCAATCTATTTGCCTTCAATAAACTCCTGGTACTTGCACGTGTGCAAACTTCACACAGCAGAGGTCAACGCAGTGCTTTTATAAAATCGCTGAGGCTAATGCTAAGGGAATGGCAAATGTACAACAAAAACAAATCTCAGCAACTTGAAAGAGCTTTGCATACCTCCTGCCATAATTCCCAACACCAGTTCAGTACACTAACCTTTGCCTTTAGAATAGCTGTAGTCAGATAAATCATTTAACTCTGCCATCAAGGTTGTTACCTTTGGCTTTTTCCATTACTTTCTATCTTGTTATTAAATGACTTAAATCACTCACTAGAGCCTACCTCATCAGGCTCCAATAATCTATAAAATGACTATTTTTACCATGTTTTTTTGATGATTTTTCACCAGTCAGCCCAGTTTTCTTTACAAACATTATTGAATTTCTCTTTACATTAAGGGGGAAAAAATTTCACCATGGATTGAAAAAAAAAATAGAAAGAAAAAGAAAAAATATCTTTAGGTAATTCCTGCCTTCAGAACCAAATAATTTAGGCTTCAAAGGTTGGGTTAAGGGGACAGGTTTTGGAGTTTGAGCTCCGGGGGGCTGCAGCAGCACATCTCCACTCTGACTGCAGACACCAGAGGCACAAACACGCCTTGGGGAGACACAAGCAGCCTCCCCTCCCTCGTGTCCCTCAGCCTGAGGCTGGAGCAGCAGACCGGGCAGGGAAAGCTCCTCCCATCCCCAAAATGCAGCTGTTTAAACAGCAAACGGCAGCTCGGTCCCTGCAGCAGCAGCTTTGTGTGCAGGATGCTGGCACAGCTGGCACAGCTGGCACAGCTGGCACAGCTGGAGCAGCGAGCTGCCCTGCCCCAGTGGCACAAAGCCCTTTCACAAAGAGCATTTCTTGCAACTGGAGCATGGAAAAATCTCTCCGTAGCTTTTACAAACGCTGGCTAATGGAAAATGAACGAGGAGTAGGTATGGGAGCAATCCCCTCATTGTGCTGGAGCAATACACAAGCAGCCAGGCCGGGCCATTATCCCAAAACAATCCCAAAACAATCCCAAAAGAAGCTGGCAGCAGCAAGGGCTGGGACAGGGATCTGCTCCCGGACATCCACCCCCGGGCCGGCTGCTGCTCTGATCTCCTCCTGATGTTCAGAGGATTCCCTGCACTTCGGGAGGCAGCCTCCCTCCTAATTTAATGGCTAAATTTTCAGCCCCTTGAAAATTTAGCCATTAAAAACACGAGCTGCAGCGAAGGAGAAGTAATACCCATGGAATTGCTGTTCATTTAGGGCATTGTCAAGGTTTTATTCCCATTGCAATGGAAATTTTCACAGGGAGGTATAAAACTAGAGCAGTTCTGATTCATTCTAGACCCAGCCATGTCGACACAGTTTTGAGAGAAAAAAAAAATCCTGTCCCACTCCCAACACTTTTCCACGTACAATATAGCATTAACTCTATTATTATCATTACTTTGCTAATTTTTCAGATGATATTTTCCTTGCATTTTTAGGTGGTATCCTGGTTAACAAATTAATTTCTGCTTCAAAACTCCTTATTTCATTAAAAAGGTCAAAATATATTTTAATATAACTTTAAGGGAAAAAAATGTACAGAAAATTTACATTTTGCACTTAGAAATTCTAAAAAAAACCACATGGAGAGTATTTCCTCATAATGATCTGTTTCTAATTTGTTACAATGACAACAATACTTGACATTTCAGGGGGTTCTCAGAAAATTCAGCCTTAGTTTTTTCAGTCAGATCTAGCATTTATATTAAAAACTGTTTTGCCAAGAGGCTCACATTCTGTCATTGACAAATGGAGCAGAGCCTGCCAAAATAGAGATACAACTTTTCTTCCTTTTGGAACTTTTGTCAAAGTGCAGAAGAGATCTTAGAAAGATCTCTTCTAAAGTAAATGTCTAAAATGTTAATGAGATTTCAGAGCATACTTAATATTGCAAAACCACAAAGGGGGGAAAAATAAGAAAGAAAAAAAGAAGAAAGGAGCTGGAAGCTGCCTAGATTCATTTGAAACATCAAAAAAAGTAAAATGAAATAGTTATGAGAGCTACACGAAATGTTTTTCCTCAGAGGTTGATGGCTCTGGAGATGAATATTTGAGGATGTCAGTGGGGTCAGTGTGGAGCAGTGTCCTTGCCCTCAGGTCTGTGCTCTTCACAGCACAAACACGGATTTAAAAGCTCCTGAGCCTCCACATCATCACACTAATAGGGAGTTACAGAAACCAGCCCTGGAGGGGAGGCTTGGGGCTCTCTGAACCCACTCAGCTGTGACCCTAAAGAAATCCAGAGCTCCCCAAGGACTCTGCTCATGCAAAGAGGAGCAGTCTTTGTACCTTCAGGTGTGGTTGGGTTTTGTTTTAAAGAGAAAAAAACCACAAAACTTCCTCATGTTTAAAACAAGTGTCTTTTTCCTCTGAACAGCAAACCCGAGGATGGTCAATGCTGGGATGTTCCTTCTTTCCTGCTCTAAACTGAGTCCAGGGTTCCAAACACACACAACTCCCCCTGTGTTGAATTCAGAGTAAATATTGGTGCCTATTAATGAGGAAAACAATGGCCTGACCTGGTGTAACTTCACAAAGCCCTGTTCCACCTCTCAACCCACGGATTCAGTTTATCCCAACCCTCTATAACTACAAGAAATAAAGAAATAACTCTTTGAAATCAGCACTCACCAGTACTGGAACTTCCTTTTAAAGATTCCTGTTTTAAAGCAACATAAAATGCAGAGAGGATCCAAGAACTGAAAGGTTGCCTGAAGCCACCACCATTTTCCAAAACAACTATCAGAAAAAGGAAAAAAAAAAAAAAAATGCAGCCAAAGGCTCAAATTAGAGATTCTTGAGCCCAGGATCCTCCCTAAGAGCAATCAGCTGGGGATCCTCATCTTGCACAGATAATGGCAGGGGCTGTTTGTGGGGATTCTCTCCCAGCTCCTGGCAAGCAGTGATTTGGAAACTTCTGGAGACAGAGGTCAGTACCACGAGCTGGATTTTTTGCCCCAAGATGCTCCATGCCCTTCCTGAACCCAGAGGTAGCTCTGGGCTCTGCATCAGCCTGCTCTGACACTCATCAGGAAAAACCAGCCACCAATAATCTTCTATTCTTTTCTATCTTTGGGCTCACCTCACCCAAAAATTCAGAATTTGTACCGAACAGTCTGGGCTTTCCATAAGGCTCCTGGTTCTGAACTGACATGTTTTAAAAAGGGATTTTTTTTCCTTAGTTTATACAAATGTAAGCAGAGCTGTAAATACATAAGCAGGGCGACTGCTTACCTAAGGAATGGTGGATGATCCCAAAAGCCTGCTTGTCAAATACACCTCGTGCAAGTATTAAGAGCTGTTTATTTTGGAAAAGGAACAAAAGCATCCTGAGATAAAGCAGCGTTGCTGATGTGGAAAAACCGGAACATTCCACATCATTCACAATCGTCCTGCCAGTGTGAAAAGTGAATCAGTTTCCATTCCATTTTTTTTTTTTTTTTCATGTTTCAACAGAGGAAGGTTGGACTTAAAAGGACTTGAGGAAGTGCTTGTGTGTGAGCAGACAGTCAGGGATAAATAGAGCTTCACCTCTTCTTCATGGGGCCAGACTGTCAATTGAGGGCAATCAGATTTGTCAGCTCAATTCGACCCCAAGCACTCCTACTGGTGTGGAACACTGCCTGTGCTGGTGCCACCTGACAGCTTGGAAAACAGGGAAATGGGGAGGGGATGCTCAGAGTTTGTGTTCACTCAGCACTCTCCACTCTCTGAGCTGGCCCCCACCACGGCTGAACTCATCCCCAAACCCCCACAGAATGTGCCTCTAAATTATGGCTTGTGCTTTATGTCCCACCCATCAGCAGCGAGTTAATTACAGTCTGGATTTAAACATTGTCATTACTTACAACGTGCAAGATGTGTTAAAGGGGAGGAGGCATGGATGATGTCAGTTCTCTTGCTCTAAATTGTTTAAATAAGGGAGGAAAAGACAAGAAATTATATAGTGCAAAATGTGGTGTCTACATCAGAATTTGATACCTACTGCATGGGTTTGTAGTGCTGGGGAAAGTCAAAGCTGCAGTGTTTGTGGCCCAAAAACTTCCTGGGATGCAGCCTCCACTGAAATTTGGAATTTGGAGGGATTTGGAATCCCTTAGTGTAGTTTCCAGCAGTGGTCAGGTCTCAGTCTTGTTCTCAAATCCCAGACTTGCTCAGAGTAAGCAACAGCTCACCAAAATAACCTGGCTCCAGCATCCAGAGAAGAGCTCAGGAAAAGCAGAACTCAATTTCCAGCACTTCAGAAAAAGATTTGCTGAATTACAACAAGCACTCCTTTAAGCCCATTCTTCAAACATGGCTAACTCTCCCATCTCACAAAGTGGACTGTTGAGAATAAAATGTACAATAAATGACTTTAAGACTCAGATATTGTAGTGGTTCAATAATGTAACTATTCAAAGAACAGCAAAAATCAACGTGGTTGGCTGATCAAATTTCCTTAAAAGCCCCAGAAAGAAGACCATTATTTTATATTTTTTCTCTATCCATATTAATATAGGAATGCGTACTTAGAGCCAAAATTCTTGTGGCTCTTTCCTCTCAACTATTCCTAAATAAAATACAAACTCTTCTATTTCATTAGCTGTGTGCAGAGACAAGAAGGAAGTTACGAAACAGGCTCAGATGTTGCCAGTCCTTCGGGTTTGTCTGCAGACAGCAACATTTCTGAGGCACTGGAGTGCCTCTCCAGCAACTACACAAAAATACAAATGGAATGTCAGGAAAGGATGCTCAAGTGCTGTCTTTCACCTCTTGCTTCGATGCTTCTTCTGAAACAGAGGGGTTTGATGTGGATTTTTCACAAAGCTTGGTCTGTTAAGGCACCATTTATCTCTAAAAACCCGTTTTTATTTCATATCCACCTTCTACTTGCAGAAGTAAAACCCTGAAATGTCGCTCAGCTGCCAAGTGAGAGCCTGACCTTTCACAAAATACTGCCTATAAATGTCATATAAACCATTATCATCATGAACCATCTCTGCTGGGCTTGATGGCTCTACCATCACACAATGACATTTTATCTGGCCCAGGTTCCCCAGCTCTTCTGTGCACCTTCTATTAATGCAAACTTATATTTCTGCCAGCAGTAAAAATAAAGGATGGAGGCAAGTTCACTTGAAATTTAATGATAGGAGCTACACAGATAGATAAAGAAACCCACATAAGACAAACATAGTACAAGAAAGGTCATAAAATGTCAGAGAAGACAGAATCTTTCAACTTTATAACTCTCTACAGTGCTTGGCAATGAACAGAATGTTGGGAAGATCTTAACATTTTAGGTACATTTTAAGCTATTGCATGTATTCTAGATACATTAAATGTATTTGAAAAATGCCCAGGACCACTGGGAGTGGTCCAGTTCATGAATTAAATGCAGGAGGAAGACCATGTTACATTGGACAAGTCCTGTTAACCACAGGGGATTTGTCAGAATGATGATTGATGTGGAGGGGAACTTGACTTTTCCTCTGCATTATCTCATCATTTCCCCTTTTTAAATGCAAACTGATAAAAAAAAAAATGAATTCAGGTTTCTTACAAAGACCACATAATCCAGGGTAAAATGATGCTGAGCTTTATGGACAAAAGGCAGGTGAAGATGAATTGCATTTGATTTTTTTGTGGGACTGGAAACTTCACAGCAGCAGGAAAAAAAATCCACAATCTGAGTGAAACCCGCAGCAAGCCTCTCATTATTGCAGCCCTTTGAGAGCTGGCATTTTTGCCTGTGCTACATCCCAAACTGACAGGTCCTCACCCTTCCTTTGACAGGGGAGCAAAGCTGGATGGGAGAGCCTTAATGGCCCAGCAGTGGTCCCACCCCAGCACCACCTCTGAGGATGAGAGAACTTACTAAATAAAAACGACCTTCCTTAGCTGGGGCACTGTAATTTCAGCCCTGGAACCCAAAGCTCTCCTCAGTTACAAACCTCAGGCTTTGAAAAGAACATTAAAGGCTCATGTGGAGAGGCTGCTTTTTAGGCCTTTTTTTCTTTCCAAGGGAGAATAGAAATGTGCCTCCAGTAGGGAAAGATCCATTTGTGCCTTCTCCCATGGATAGAGGCAGCAGGGAGAGGGGAACTTCAATTCCCTGTCAGCACTCCAAGCTGTAGTCTCAGTGCAAGGCTGCAGTGGCCTTCAAAAGCTTTAATTTATAAATAAAGTATCTATTCCTACATAAATGTCACATTAAAGTGTATCACAGAATTCAGCACAGCATCTGCCCAGCCACGGCTCCAAGTGAAAATGTTATTCCAGTTCTTGCCTGTATTTTCCATCCAAATATTTGTGTAGTTTCAAATAGCCCAAGGAACCTGGTCCTGACGTCACCCTGGTGGAAATCAATAAAAGCTCTGCCTCTGCCTTCAGGCAGTGGCCTCGAGCATCCTGTAGCGACAACTTTGAAATCCTAAACCCAAACCTCCACAGCAATGGTTGGAGGAATTAATTTCTTTCTATTTACAACCATCCTGAGCACAGGGGGCAGTTTATAAACTCGGGTAAGGAAGGTTGTGAGGCGATGCTGGCTGATTTGGAGCAGATAGCTCAAAGCAGCTTGTTCAGAACCAGGTGCACTGATGGATTTCCCCATCAGAGGATGCAGCAGCTCCAGCAAGGAACACTCAACCCCCTTAGCTGGACTATGTGCAGCCCCTGACCAGGCAGTGTGAAGCTTTATTTCACATAAAATGCCCTTGGAAAAACCAGATCCTGTTGTTAATAACAGCAATCCCAAGTTTTGTGGCAAAGTGCAGGACAGGAGAGTCCTGCTAGGGAAGTGTGAACTGACACTGCAGCTGGAGTGGGGACTCAGCAGTGCTGGCCCCAGGGGATGGAGGGGAGAAGTGACATTGCAGGAAGGGGAATGGCAGGAGGGACATGTGAGCAGAAATATCCTGAGGAGAAACAGATGGCAAAGAGAAGGGAGATGCAAAGGGCAGTGAAGCACAAAAAGAAGAATCATTACTAGAGTTTCAATAGAATAACCCAAAAGTCATCAATATATGTGTATTAATTAAACTTTATCACCCTGCACTGCACACAACCTTCAGATGGAGTTAACAGAAACCTACATGCACAGCTCTCTATTACATCATCTGCTTATTATTTTTTTAAAAAGTAACAAATCTGTTAAAAATTC
Organism: Cettia cetti; assembly: GCA_013401135.1. Taxonomy (NCBI): domain Eukaryota; kingdom Metazoa; phylum Chordata; class Aves; order Passeriformes; family Sylviidae; genus Cettia; species Cettia cetti. The sequence goes on along the minus strand of VZUI01096308.1, from coordinate 2,212 downwards.
CTTAGTTAGGTATATCACCCTAAATACTGATGCATGCTCCCTTCAGCAGGGCAATGTATGCAGCCAAAAGCAACCTCAAGCTTTATGGAACATTAATAATTAGAATGAGCACTACAGATGGAATTCAGATTTGAAAAGGGAAAAAGCCTTAGCCCTAAAAAATACTTGCCTGAGACTGAAATGGGAACACAGTTGTGTAACCATGAGTCTTGTTACCTTCTAGAGGTCACCAGCACACAAAAAAATCATCCCAGGCATTCAGAAAGTCGTTTTACTGGGACATAACAGACCAAAGGTCACTCAAAGCTGGAGTTTCTCGCTGGCTTCTGCTTTGCCATAAAGCAAAACACATTAAAAGAACAATTGAGCTGCTCTGTGGCTCTGGTGCACGTGAGAATTCTGCATCACTATCCACAATGAACAAAGCCAGTCTCTTTTATTGCTTTTTTTTTCAGTACTTGAATATCTGCCTTGTAGGAGAAATTGCTTTTGCCTAATGCTGTGTCTGGTGCTTCAGGTGTGGTCTGGCTGGCTTTTTACAGCATATTCAGCAGTGCTTTTAAATCATCCCTGGGCAGAAATGAGTATCTAAAGTGGTGACTTTTAATGAGCTACATCACCTACATCCAAGTGGCAGCAACGGGGCATTGGCAGCCTGTGAAACACAGGAAAATCTTATCCCTTTTCCATATGGACAGCACTGTGCCCTGCTCCTGGGGGCTGAGGTTCCTGTTCATAGATCCCTTTGGGGGGATTAGAGTGAAATGACACTGAATGAAGCATTTTTATTCATAAAAAATGTAGGGCAAGTTTATTTTGGAACAATTTGGTTGCAATGGAAAGGAGGTGCATAGCTGCTCTATAGTGACAGAGCAATGTGAAAGTATAAAGAGATCACTTAAGAAAATAATCAGAAAGGAAGAAAGAAAGGACAAGAGTAGACAGTGGAGAGGAAAGGTATCACCACCTGTGGATCCAAACAAGACCTGACTGCTGCAGTTTTGATGCCCATTTGTCAAAGTGATGGTCTCAGTCTTCATCCTTCAGGGGAGGAGGAAATCCATGGAACACAAAGCTCGGTGGGACAACACACGCTCAGACTGAGGAGCCAGTGCCCAGGGAGCTGCCCTGGAGGGGGAGTTTCCCACTCTCTGTCGCAGCACTGTGGATCATTGGGGGCTCTTTGGGAACCTTTGACGGCTCCTGGCCCCTTCTCACTGCGTAGCTGAGCCAGCTGTGCCTCCCCAGAGGGATGAAAACGCTCAGCTCTGAGCGTGGATGTCCCGGTATCTCCCCCAGGAGGGCGTTTACCCCCGAGCCAGGTGTGTACGGGGGGACACGGGCATGACAGAAAGCACTACCCCACCTCCACAGGGTCTGCGTCTTACCCGAGGCTGATTTGTCGTGGTCATCCTCTGGGCAGCTCTTGGGCAGATCAGAGGTTTTGCCACCACACACCCCAAACCTTTCCTCCACCCCTGTAGCCCGGCCTCAGCAAAGCATCCTGTTGCTTTGCAAATCATTAACCCTTAACGTTTCAGTCCCTCACACACTGGCAGATTGTTCTGTTTGCGCTTTTTCTCGTCGGTAATGTAAGAATTCTCACCTGAGGACTGAGAAGTCAGCCCAATTTCTAAGCAGCTGGTCCAAGACCTGACCCCAGGGGCAGCTCCCTGAGCGCCCTTTCCAAAAGTCATCACAGAGCCATTGGATGGTTTGGGTCGGAAGGAACCTTAAAGACCATCTCGGTCCCAAAAACTTTTGCCACGGGCAGGGACACCTTCCAGCACACCAGGGAGCTCCAGGCCGGGCTGGCCGCTCCTGCCCCGTGCCCCGTGCGCAGCCGATGCGTCCCGCATCGCTCCGAGCAATCATCCCGTCTGTCAGCGCTGCCGGCTCCCTCCCCGCCCGCTCTCACCTTCTCACACGCTCCCTGCGCTCCCCCTCCCCTCCGTGCCTCCCTCTCCCCGCTCCCCCTCCGCGGCCCCTTCCCCTCCCGCCGCTCCGTGCCCGTGCTGCGCTCCCTGCCGCCCCTCTGCCATCGCGGCCCCGCTACCTGCCCCTCCCGGGGGAAGGGGCGGCGGCGCGGAGCCCACCCGACCCCGCCCGTCGCCGAGACAAAGCCCCCTTGTCCGGGACCCCCGGGGCTCCCGGTGGGCGGTGCCGGGGGGGCGGTGCCGGGCCCGGGGCGGGCGCTGCGCGCAGGCGGCGG